>JAWWMA010000100.1:66548527-66564246 GCA_035041425.1 Mionectes olivaceus | reverse complement strand
TATGCCTCCCAAGGGGGCTCAAATTGCTTTAACTTTCACTGGTGCTGTATGTACATGGTATATTATGAGAAAAAAAATGGGCAGTGCTTCAGAGGATAGTCAGATTAGGTATCTGTGCTTAGAGAGTTGGGTATCTTATTAGGTACACATAGCAGCCTGGAATTGCTGTGAGAGTTTCTGCTGATACTTGATTTGCTTCTTGAGCTTCTGGGGAGAGCTTCTTTCCAGTGCACTGGTTTGCAGTCACTGATGCAGCTGCAACCAGTTTGGAAAGCAGAAGGACAGGACTGTCCAGCATGAGGGTTGTTTATCACAAGTATCAGTTCATATATTCCTTGATCTGACTACACTATATTTTCCACTCTTGCAAGCTGCTCAGCTCCCTTCCTACTTTGGTCCAAATCCCTATTTTACCTCTACTCTGCCTCACCTGATATATATATGATATCAGGAAAGACGTGGAGAACGTAAATACATGTGCGAACATTTCTTCTTGGTCTTCATCTCTGAATGATGAGCAGTTCTGGGTTTGCTTGTGACCCTACAAATTCATCTTAGGGTTGGTGACATTGAAGGTACCTGTGCTGGTGGGCACCATCTAGTTCCAAACTCCTTGCCATGGGCAGGAACCCCTTCAACTTGGAGGTTTCAACTTCACAGAATCATATGACTTGTCTGTATTCAGTTCTTCATTCATTTCCTTCTATCTCTGGCTACAGATTTTAGGTGTTGTTGGGTCCCATACAGCTCATATGATTCTTGCTTTCCTGAAGATGAAAAAAGCTTTTTATCATCATTTTGGGCAGATACAGATTCTGTCCGTCGCAGTACCATAGAGGTAACTCCTGCCTAAGGATGAGCAATCTTCACACTTGGTGTGAAGGATAGCAGCTGTCCTACAGGCACAAAATAATTCTAGATTTTGTAGAAAACAAGCAAACAAACAGTAGTTGGTTTAGACTTGGTTGTATTTGAACTGGAAAAGTCAAAAATACTCAACAGAGAGTAAAGTGTCCTGAAAGCAAAGTGTCCTGAAATTGCACAAAAAATGGAACACTTTCAGTTTAGTTCTGTTTCTTTGCAGAAAATAAAAAAAAAAAAAATAAGGGAAAGAACATTAATTGTTGAGTAGAAAAATCCCTCAGGGCATAGCCATTTCACAAATCCTTAGTGATTTATACAACATGGTTGCTCCTCTGGCTGGAAAATCTTCTAAAAAATGCCACTCCCTCTGACTGAACCATACATCAGAGACAGGGAAAATTCAAAAATTTCTAAGTCCTTTGAGAATTCTACAGTGTGAAGATAATTTGATATCCCCCAGAATGAAATACAAAATTTACATCACCATTATTTTAACCCTATTTGTCCCTGAATAAGCCTAATTTTTATTTACAAAGTTAGTAAAAAAAATACAGTAAAAGATGGTTTTTTAACCCAAAATGGAAGAGTGTACAACTGAATTTGTTCATGGACAAATCAAAATCCTAATTCTTCCAGTTGTATTTGACCAGTGCCATGCACTTCGTCATCAAAAACAAATACCTCAGAATAATTATGCTTATATTCAATAGGAAACTGTTATTATTGCTATAAAAATTAAACACTTTGAGAACAGTTGTTTACCTGAACTCCCCACTTCCACGGGGCTGAAACAGATCTTCATCCAAGCAATTTGGAAGACAACAAAGCCAAAACCTTCTCACAAACTTGACATCAGAACTTGACATTCCTTTACATTCTGAAGTAGAACAAGAGTTAAAGACTATATCCCTTACCTAAAAATTTGTATGTAAAAACTAGGAAATTTGGTTCCCAAAGACCCCTGCATATGTTTGCTATTTTCCTTCATATTTTTGAGGACAGGAGAGTTAAATTTTGATATCTCAAATATACATAAGTAAATATATACATACAAGTTTACACATATATAAACCTAAGACATACACATTTCTACCACACATCTCATGAACATCTGTATACATGTACCCAAATACACACACACATATATCTACAGCTTTATGTGTATTTATGTGTATCTGTGAGTCTTATTTTGATATATTGTGTATATATGTATATATGAGCCTTATATATGTATACATGTGCACACAGAGGTGTAATATATTAACTTACGTGCATGTATATGCAAATTGGTGTCTCTTTCCTGATAATAACCCAGATACTCATTCCAGAATATCTTCTGAAACAGTAAGTACTGGAAGATCCATTCCTAGACCATTTATTTTGAGGCTGGCAGAAACACAGTCTATGGCATTACAGTACAAAATAAGTTTGATTTTATCTCCATCATTTCACACAGTATAGTTTAGCATTTATTTTTAATTCTGTTACTTCTCTTTGATCTGAGAAAAGTGTTCAAATGCCCTCATTTTGCTTCTGGCAAACTATGGTTTTAATCATAAGCAGCTGCAATGGGTAGAACAATACAATGGCTAGACTAAGGTTTAGATCAAGACCTACTATACAACATGAACAGTATGAAGCAAGATAAATGGTAGGATCCTGGGGGAAAATATAAGGTATAAGCATCTTAAGTACTCTTTGGATTATAAACTCCAAGTAGAACATTTTCCTCCCCTCATTTCCACTATAAACTCACTGAACAACGTAACTAATCTTTTCTTTCTGTTCTCCTAATGGAATCAGCAGGTTTTCAATGATTTCTGCATCCAGGCTCAAAGCAAAAATAGACATTTGGATGTCTTATACAGTATTTTCTCTAAATATCTCACCTATTAAGAAGTAATTTTGTAAGCTTTCTATAGAGTAAGAGTTTCACCTCTGGAAATTAGACACAGCTAGGAAACAGCACTACTTTTCATCTTTCCTGTGGAGAATGCATATTTTTGGTGTCTATGAATACGCAAATGCTTAGCACTTACACTGAGCTTTCATCTTTGACATGCACTGGGAACATTTACTAATTAATCTTCACAGCCCCCTGAGGGGTAAGTAAGCATTATCCTCGTGATGTTTGCTGTGCACACAATAAGGAGAGAAGAATGGAAATTGCTTGTGTTCATGCTGAAAAAAAAAAAAAAGCTGTGGAGATGAAGAACTGAATTCTACACTTTTCCTTTGCATAGAGTTACCTGGTTTTAAGGAACTTCTGACTTTGACTGGTCTTTCCTTTGGTTTTGGCTCATCATTGAACTTCGTTCTCATGCACACCTTCAAAACAAGTCCTTCAATATAGACATGTGGGGATTCACTGACAAGATACAGCAGGGAAGAGGAATATGCAGCAGTTCTTGGCAGTGAGTTTTAGCAGGGTACCAGATGCAAGAGCTGTGCACAGCTCAGATGTTGCTTTTCTTCTTTTAATATTAATGCGTATGTACCATCAGAGGATATCTCCATTTTTCAGAACTTTCCTGGGATTTAGATTCTTTCAGTTGCCTGCAGTTCTCTCCGCACAGTTCTTTGTTACAAACACCACCCACCCTAAGTGTCCAGGCTTGTTTGCTTTGAGATTGAGCAAGTGTAACACTATTTATTGTTCTTACACTACCTCACAAGACTTCAGTCTTTTATCTTTATTTAATAACAGCTTCTGTTCACTGCATGTTTTTGGCCTGGATTCACTCACTTAGGTTTAGAAATTTAACAGAGGTTAAAGTAGGTCACAGTCTTGTCATTTGGGGATTTGGCATCACCTTTGAAATAAACTATTTTTTTTGACAACCATAGAAAAACATATAAACATAGAATATCTCAAGTTGGAAGGGGTGCATGAGATCGTTGAGTCCAACTCCCTGGAATGTTTTCTACATTTTTTTTGTGGGATAGATCTGTAAACATGTGTTTCTTTACCACTCTAATTACAGTGTGCTTCTATGCACACACATCTCTGCCCTTCATTAGAAACAGGCACATAACTTTGCTTCAAAAAATGTTTGCTTTGATCACTCCAAAGAGCTATTAATAAATTCTTCTGACCATAATATTTCCCATGAAGTTCCACAGAGAAATTAAATTTTTTTGTAGTCTATATGGTTGCTGTTATGTTTTATTTGTGGAACCAGAAGCTATCTACTCCACTCCTCCTGCAGAACTATCCCACGTTTCCTGACAGAAGTGACTATAACAAAAAAAACCCTACCGTATCCCACAGTGTGTGCATACCCAGAGAAGAAATCCAACTGCCACCAATTTTTCACAGCCGCTTCATGTACACTTGAAATTGAGGCTGCACAGAGTATAAAAGGAAAATAATGCAAAGGAATTAGATCTTTTATTTTTGAAAGGATGAATCTGAAAACTTGGAGTCAAAAATCATAACTAAATTTAGAGGTTGAACTCCAGACCCACCTCAATTGAAAACCTTTGCTCATGGCTTGTGATTTTACAGCAGTAGACATCATCAACCCATCACCTTGTATAATAAACTTCTACGTCTGTTGCTTGACAGAGGACAGTTCTAATAATATGTGTAGATAAGTATCCCACCAAGTCCTCAGACTGAGTGTTAGAGAAACTGTTTCCTACTGTTATTAAGGCAGCACAGTCCAGCTCAAGCAAAGAAGCCCAAAGCTGTGCAAAGGTGCTACTTTAACAGCCTTTGCTTTGTTGCTCCCAGTCATTTTCAGTCATTTCCAATTGCCTATTTAATAAGAAGGAGACAGCAGACAGTAGCTTCCCTAAATTATTCATCTCATCCCTGCAAAGTATCTCTCAAGATTTCAGCGCTTCTGCTTCGTGGTGTTAATAATTCAGAGCTGCTGGAGAAGCAAAGCTACCAGTTTAGTGTTTAGTGCTTATCTTTTGTTTCCTTAACAATATTATGCTTCTCAGTCTTGTCTTGATAGCCCATATGATCTGAACCACAGCTTTCTAACATACTCACCAACAGAAGTACTGAAATAGATTACATCTGACAGAGAAAAACTTAAGTGCTCACTTTCACCCTTTTGGATTCAGCAGCCAGAGTGTTCCACTGTTTCCAAATATCTTGGAAAATAAATAAATACTACCCTCTGGTGTTTTCCATTTGTAAATATTGTTAGGGTATCCACCCCTATATTTATTTGATTTCCTTTCTAAGTGTTAAAAAATTCACCTGTGGTTAAGAATCACTGATTTTCATTCAGTCTTGGAATAGATAAAAAAAGCAAGAAACAAAAAATACAAACATGAACTGTGTGCTACTGAATGAAAAACATCTCAAACTCACACACACAAAAAGAAAAACCAACAAAAAACCCTGCTAAATGCAATCATATTTCTAAACTCTGTTTTTAAATTTTCTGTATAAATAATATATTAATAATGCCATACTTGAGATACACTGTGGTGCTTCCACTAGTCACATATATTGAAGGAATATGTTACATGGTCATGTTCTCTGATATGTCATGTGCAAAATATATTAGAGTCTAATGCACTATTAAAAAGACAAAATCTCATCTCCCTTAGCACCACCCTACATAACTGCTGCATGAATTTCATATACAGTCATTCTTAACTTACCTGGTTAACCAAGGGTTAGGTGATAAAACCTGTGTGTCAAATCACATCCTGGTAAATGCAAACAAAAAACGTGGTGTTTCCAAAAGGTGTAGGAAACCTTAAACTAAATAATCTGAATGGAAACATCTCTCATATTCTTCTGTGAACGGTTCCAGTTTTTACTTGCCATCATGAAGAGGAAGTGTTTTTTTTCCTTTTTGATTGATGTGATCTTACCCTTCCAGCTTTTGAACTTTCCCTTTGTGTAAGCATAATCATCAGCAGAGACTTTGTCCTCCTGACAATCTCTTTTGTCATAGTAGATATTTAACAGAGTTAACGTGTGACTTTGATTTTTGATCATCACACGGGGCTCACAGAGGGAGGCAAATGAAATGAAGAATGTAAAACAAACCTAATTAGAGCAGAGTCTTTCTTATTTGAAGTAGAATTTGATCAATATGTCACAAATGTATCATGTTCTTGTCCCAAAGGAAAATTGGGACTGTGCATTTTACTGATGTGGAGTTACCATTCTTTGTCTCATAAATACAAAACTTGAGTTGTATTTACATCATCTCTGACATGAAACATCAAAAATTCAGTCAGATGGTTTAAAGAGTCTTGGGATTAGTTTGGAAAACAATGAAAAAAATCGGTGCAATAATCTTAATTGTGTTTACTTGGTTTTCAGTTTCCAGATCCTCCATGTCCTTCCCGACTTTTCTATGGTAGTGTAGTTGTCAATGACATCAAAAAGAATAGTATGCTGAACCTTGTTTCTCTTTTTTTTTTTCTATTTTAAGAAAAAAACCCACAGAATATTATAAGATGCGAGAAAGCTACAAACGTAAGAGCAGTTTCCAAGCTTTTTCATCAAGGTTTGTGTTGAAGGTAGCTGGATTCATGATGACATCAACCTAATAAAGAAAAACAAAAAAAAGAATAATAAAAAAAAAAAGAATAATAAAATAAAAAAGAATAATAAAATAAAAAAGAATAAAAAGACAGAGCTTCCTTCCTCCAAAGTAGATTATTTTTTCAAACTCTAATTTTTAAATTTTGCATACCTAAAACCGTATGTGATCTCAGATTAAGCACACATATATACAGTTTTTTCACGGGTTGCTTACATGCACAAAACAGTTCTTGTGTGGTATAGCTGAAGTATGAAATCGTTTGCAGTACTGTCACAACCAGACAGAGGCACCAAAGATAGTAAAGGGGAATCATCAATTTTCCTCTTTCTTCATGTATCTTGGTGACAATTTTAGGCTGATAAATATACTTTTGGTAGATAAATCAAGATGGATGATACTCTGTGTGGCTTGCTGGAACCAGTGGCAGAGAATGGCCTGGTGTCCCCAGCATTTTTCCTCTCATCCTGTCAGCTCACGTCCAAGCCAGTGATTTCTTCTGTCTGGTAAACAGTTATTGTGGAGCTGGCTGCTTAGTTAGGTTTTGCATAGAGTCACTTAGAGAGAATGCAAATTTTGACAAGATGAAGAAAAAAGACCTGTAGGGATCTGAAATGAGCTCCAACCTTTCAGCTACAACTGTTCAATCAATCTCATTTCAGTAGTTTTTTTCCCTCGTCAGTGCATCTGATCTGATGCCTCTAATTTGTTCTCCCTGTGCTGTCCTAGTGCTTCTTGGAGTCATGGAGCACATTCCACCAAATTTAATCACTGGGATGCCACTGGTATCAAGGGGGCTGTGGCACTCTACATCTGAGGGGGTTTTTGTTTTAATGTCAGAGTACACAATGTCTAAGCAGCACACTGCAAGTGGCAAATTCATCTGTTGCCTTCTTTCTCCTTTTAAAATAATCTGTCATAACTGGTTATTGCATTTTATGGTGTACAAGGTTGGCTGCATTTTGAAGGCTTGAACAATACACAGGAGGAAGGGAGAATCCACTTTCGCTCTGAATTCCTTTGCTGCCTTTGTGTTTTGCCTCTACAGTAAAGATATTTAAGGCGTATTTCCAAAGAGAGTATGAGAAATGACAATCCTGAAGCTGATGGGAGTTGTGTGACTAAATCCCTAGGAGGTGTGGAAGCTGCAGTCATTAATGATTTTTTCATTCACTGAGTTATTTGAATATAGAACTGTTTCCTCCTGTTTTGTCTGCAAGACATAGTTAGAAGAGTGAGATGATTTAATTCTCTGCAAAGTAGGGTGTGCCAAATTTTGTGTGAATTGTTCAGAACCAAAAACCATGGTATACATTTGCAGGAGGATTTTGGCCAGGGCAGTCTCATTTATTTATTCAGGCTGCTTAGGTAATTCAGAAGCACAAGGTTTGACTTTGTCACAGTCTCAATTTTATTATTATTAATAACATACCAGGGTCAGCATCATTTTCACCAGCCCTTTCTGTATAGATTTTCTAGATATGTCACCAGCATTGTCCACCTTCCTTTATGACAGCCTTGGATTTATGGATAAATGTACTAAAAGATTTATAACTTCTGAGTTTCCAGTAATTCTCCAACCAAAGCAATTCTCTTTCTTGCTGCTCCAAATGAAAGTGGCCGCAAAATGTATCTCAGACTAGGTGAACATATAGCTCCACTTGCTTCCACACACTGGAAGCTATTACAAACTCCATGTAGAGAGAGTTTTGTTTCCAGTTCTGATAACCAAAATAAATGTCCTACAGGTTGCATTATACTACACAAATCCTGGCACCATAGGTAAAAATGATGTAAGCAAGTGATTATTAGAATTACTAAAACAAAATGAAGTGGCATTGTTATGAGATTGAAGGTAAAGAAATGAGGGAAGTGTCTGTGTTTTCTTTTGGTATCAGTTTTGGTGGTGATGAGCGAGGAATTGAAAAGCAGCTGAGCACACTGGAATTGACTACTCAACGCTGGCAAAGCTCCCACGTTCGAGTATTGTGAGATCAAACACAAGAGTGAATTTTAAGCTACAGAAAAGTGGAGGTGGTGACAAGAAGGTTAATATAGAAAGAAGGGTGATAACATAAGCCAAATTATGGTTGAAACAAGCAGTATTTCACAAGTATTGGAGCATAATTGTATAATAGCGCAATTAACCTGTGGAACTCACACCAAAGAGGAGAAGTAGGATTAATTATGTCCAAATAGTAATAGCCAGCATAATTTCACAGAAGAACAAACATGTAGATTAAAATCACAAATAGGTTGAAGCACTCAGTAGGCACTAGATGGGATAATGAAGGAATTTCTCTCTTATTATGACAGAACAACTGGCAAGATGTTAATACGGGAAAGGCTATTATAAAGAACTTGACAAAGCAATTAATTCAACCCTCCTTACAGTGAGATAAACTGCTTCTAAACAGCTTTGTGGACCACGCTGAAACGGTTGGGTTTTGCTGAAAAATGGAGCAAACTACGTTTAGGAAATTTCTTGTTACAATCAAGCTGTTCGGTGGATATGCTGAAATACCAAACTCACTGGAGCCAGGACTGTGCTTGTTGTGGTGGAAAAGAAAAATAAAGGCATGACACTTTTAATAAACTGTAACACTAGGTTATTTGTAAGGCCTAGTTTTAGTTAGGAGTGCAATGTACTATGAAGTTTCAGCAATAACATAGCTATGGTTACATACTAATGAATGCTGAAAGAAGCAGAGAAAAAAAAGGTATTTTAATCACTCAGAATTATATTCGAATGCATTGACCAGAGGTACTTACAAAATTTTAATGTAAAGTAGGTTAAACAAGACATCCATGTTTTCAGGATTTTCCCTCATTTTGGATAATGACTCACCCTGTCCCTACAAGTCCATGCTTAGTAAACGTTTCTATAACCACAGTACTACCACTTTATCTCTTATTTCTCTTTAGTGAAGCCTAGGAATTTATCTCTTCAGTGTGAATGATCCTACCAGGAAAGGTAAGAAGTATTAATTGGACACTATCTAATCTGCTGATCTAGAGCAGATTGTTTTAGAAAAATACCTGATTGCTGTTTAAGTACTCCAAACAGCGAACTTGCTGAACAGTTCGATGTGAGAAATTAGGTAAGAGTCTTTGCAGGAAGACCTGTGAAGGGCAGGGAACAAAGTATGTGCTCTGCAGCGTAGCCTGGTGTCCCCATCACAGAAAATTGGTGTGTTCATGAAATATGGGTGTTTTCATGCTACACTTCATAATTTTGAAAAACTGTTTTTTTCTCATGGAAATACTGTGGTTAAAATAATAATAATAATAATAATAATAATAATAATAATAATAATAATAATAATAATAATAATGGTTCTTATTTTCGAGAAAAAGTGGGCCTTGAGGAATGATGACATATCTGCCTCCCTGTTTCATTCTAAAACTGCTGGCAGCAGATTCCTGGGGTCAGAGCAGTACGGCAGTACCAGCTTGCGTCTTTGGAGGGCAGCAGCATTCTAAGGACACGATTCAATACGAAATGCCCTGGTTCATAGCAATTTCACACTGCCCAGGTGCCATCGTCCCTGATACTGAGCTCAAGGCTCGTGGTTGATCCAGCTGACCTTTCCTGTGATATTTGGGAGGCATGGCAGGAACGTGGGGACCCTGTTACATGGAACAGGGAAAGGAACAATGTCTTGTCCAGTTTTCAATCCTACTCCCAGAGCAAGAAAAGAGTTGTATGGTGATTATCTGCAGCATCAACCTGTCAAATTTATCAGGCCAAAAGCAATCAAAATGTTCTTGCTACCTTCTGTTCTGCCTGCAGCATGAAATAAATTTTAATATGAAGATATAAAAACTAACTGCAAGATATTGTTAAGGAAACAGAAAATGTTGCTGAAATGTTACCAAAAAGATGCTTTGAACAATGTCTTTTTTTCCTTCACTTGCTCAAGGAATTGTTTTTCTAGCTTCTCTCCCTCAGCTCACATTATCATATTTCTCCACTTCCACTTCACGTCTTACCTGGGGTGTTAAAGTAGCAGAGGTTTAAAAGGTCTTCAGAAAATTAGTTCTGACCTGAGTCTAACAGGAAAATAATGATAAGCTTTTAACAGGTTTCAAGCAAACCTTGAAGAGATTTGTCCACTTGAATTTGAACCCCTGGGGTTTACAAGCTAGCAGCAGATCTGATAAAAAACTGATTGTAAAATAAGCTTTAATAAAAGAGGCTTATCCCAGCAGCAAGAAAAATCTCAAAGTAAAAACAAAGTTTGAAAGGTCTGTTTGCTTCAAATAAAAAAAATATATATATTTGTAATTTAACATTTAATTGCAACTTTTACGAGCAGTACATGATAGCAAGTCCTAAAGTCTACATTTTTCAGAAGCTATTTTCTGAAGAAAGCATTTCAATGTATCATTTTTATATAACCAGAGTGTGTTGTGTCTCGTTATGGCAGAATGGAGCTCTGCTTTCATGCATTTTTAAAAGAGCTTATAGGAAGCACAAAGAAGTTACAATAATATTTGTATTGGCTCTCTAAATCAAAAACAAGGTCTATAAAACTAACTCAATTCTCTACAGCCTTTGAAGCTCCTCCAATCTCCGAGCTATAGCATCATGACAAATAAGTGTGGGTGTCAAGCCACTTGAGCAATTCCAAGAGAGCAATTTATTTCAGTTTGCTTGGTTCTTCCTAACCAAACAACTCAAACACTTACTATGCTCCACCATGGGTTGACTTGGCCATGCAAACACAGATACTGTGATCTCTAAGAGGGTTCATTTTATTGCTTGTAGGAACAAAATCACAGGCCCTGTGATCAAAATCCCATCCACTATGTTAATGTAGATCAGAAACGAGAAGGTCAAGGTTTGAGGCTTTTAATCTCCCAGCAAAGGAAGCTAATATCTCATGGAAAAGCTTTCCCTCTGGGAAAACCTAATGTCCTTCAGAAAAGATGAAACTATCAGCAAGAGGGAGACTGTGAGGAAACAGATGCAAGTGCCATTTTGAACAATGACCAACTATGATTGAGACACCTCTACTCACAGAGAAATAAAGTTGGCTACAGACACTGTTGTTTTCATGTTGTATGACAACCCTCATTTCCTCACCCTAGAGATAACAGCAAGGACAATAAATACATTTATACTTCAGATCATGGATGTACAATAATTTCCCAGTTGCCATGGTGAGGAACAGATGACCTAAGCAGATGGACAAGCAGTGTCAGGCAACAATTCTCAAGTGAAAAAGTAGGAAATTGTTAGAAGAATGCAAAAGCCATTATGAGGAATGCTTGTATTCCAGTATAAATCACTAAATCTTGAATGATTTAATGGGAAATACCAATTCCTTTAAAGAGATTTTCCAAAATCAGATTTTGCAGAAGACACTTGTTTGACTTTTGAGCTTTCTTTTCAAGGGAAGTGAGAGCTTGCCATTTTTAGAGCTGTCTGAATGCAATGCATGTCCATAGCTTTTACGAACTTAAGCTGATCATTAAGATGACATGTTTAAGGTATATTAGGGTAGGATTCAGAGCTAGATTAAGAGGTAAAGATAGTAATCTTCTAGAGAGACAACCTTAGCTCCCAATGAGTTAGTGGAGTTATTGTTAATGCACACATAAATGTGTTGTAATTCCAAGGTTAATCTCATCCACCAGAGCTTTACTGAGCAGTCACTGTAGACTTCCAGTGTGCTTTGAGAATAAAGTAACCCAGCAGATTTCTGCAATTCCTCCAGAAGGAGATAAGTAGGTTCTGTGTCAGGCAAGTCACTTCTATACGAACGTCACAGACACACTGAATAGTTTAAAAGACCCTTAGAAGTCTTCTCACACTGTGGTAGGTGGATACCCCACTGCCTATGAGATATGGTGCATGAGGAAAGGATGCAGAGTTCATGTCTGGCTCCCAGTGTGATGACTGGTGACTACTCACATTGGAACAGGCAGAATCCACCACCACTCAGAGCCCAGAAAGAAAACCCAGTCCAAGGTATCAGAATCTTGACAGTTTTATCACCACTTCTCTGTAAATCTTTCAACCATTTAGGTTGGAAAAGACCTCTCAGATTGGGTCTGATCATTGACCCAGCTCTGCCAAGCCCAGCACCAAACCATTTTCTCAAGTACCACTTCTACATGTATTTTAAATCTCTTCAGGGATGAGAACTCCACCCCTATCCTGGACAGCCTGTGCCAGGGCTGGAAAACCCTTTCAGTGATGAACTTCTCCTAATATCTAATCTAAACCTCCCCTGTCACAACTTAAGGGTATTTGCTCTTGTCCTATCCCTCTAAATTAGTGGTTGTTGGCCTGCACATAAAGGAAAGGAAAATTACTGGTGCACATCTGTCTCTTTTCACACATGTACATGCACTCCTCCCTGAAAAACACACCTCATATATAATTTTAGTCAAAATCCCCTTCTGGCTCAGTTTTATCATCATACACACAAATTTTGGGGTTTGTGGCTCGTTCTGATTGTTTAGGTTTTGGTGCTTTTTCTTTTTTTTTTTAAAGAGTAATTACTTTTCCCCCTTAATCGTTTACTTTTCAGAATGTCATCTGAGGTCCAACAGCAAATTTGACTGACAGTAAAACAAAATAACTCAGTCTGTATAAAAGGATGTCAAATGAGTGAGGGGAACAAACTGAAGAAATAGCTTTCTGAAAATATGTTTTGCCCCTTGGGAGAAATCCATAGCTGTAGCTCCCTTAAGCAGTGAGGCAGTATGTGGTTCAATACAGCTTTCTGTTATAGTAACATTTACCATGCACTGATATTTAGTATGCCTTTTTCCCCTAGAGACAAAATATTATTAATATGACAACATTCATGCAAATAAAAAAAAAAAAAAAAGGAAAGAAATCTCCTGCTTTCAAAAGGTTTCTCTAAAAAAATGATGAACTCACACACAGTCATTTTACAGCATAGCCTACACAGTCATTTAACAAGTGAGAGTTAAAGAAGATAAAGTCTAATGAGGTGATGATATTTCTGTGCTATGTAAGTGCAAAAGTGCACTATTTGGTTAGGGATATCAAATTATATCTTTAATAGTTCATGACACTCTGTAATTAAATATACCTAGAAACATCCTGATGATGGAAGCATATAATATTCAGGTTTACCACCTTTCAATTTAATTGTAAATAGCAACCCTTTTCCTTGCTGAACTCTGCCACAAGAGGGAGAGATGAGTACAAAATAAGCCATTCAATCAATTCTACAAATCTGAGGTCTCTAAAATAAATGTTGTGATAGATTTAATTATAGGACGTGGTTCTGTTTTGAAATACTGACATTAAAAAAAAAAAAAACAAAACAAACAGCAAACAAAACAAAACAAAACAAAAAAATCACAGCATTTGTGCTCTGACTTGTGGTATTTTAAACCAGCCCATGAGAAGGATATTATGTTAAAAATCATCCAAACTTGCTGTGTCCCTCAAAAAAAATCAAGTGCTTTTTCTGAGGGCATGATAATTGCACGTTTGCAGGGTGTGGGATTTAGCTTGACATCCTACCAGCACTGTTTTGGATTCTGCTGCAGGAAACACATACAGATTTCTTCTTCTCTCTCTTCCTCTGGAAAATAAGGAAGAGGTAGCACAACAGTTAAAGGGAGGGAGAAAAACTTAACTGACTGCATCTTGGAAAGCAGAAGGGATTTGCTTTTTCATAAATATATGTACACTTAGGTCACCAGGCTCTGTCAGTAGACAGAACTTGAAATAAAATATTGTAGAACAGTAGTGTTTCAGACTTTTTGAGGGGAGGGCCTAGGTACTGTGAAAAAAAATATTGCTTTTGCCCAACAAAAAATGAAAGGATAAAAAGTATTTGTGGGAAATGCAGTACTTTGCCCTCACCTGCACAGACTTATTTCATACTCTGTTTCCTGCTGAGTAAGACATTCACTGGAGCTCAGTGACCAAAAGTGGACAAAGTAGACTGCCCCAAAGGGGAAGATTGGTCTTTCAGAAAGGGTTAAAATTAACTCAGGGTAGTGAGAAATTATCTTATAGAGGAAACAGGAGAATTTTCCAGAGCATTTGGCCAGGGATCGTCATGGTTTATGACAAGGCCCATAATATTTGTCCACTGTAAAATACATCTATTCACATTTATTCAGCCATCTCCCTGCAACATGATTCCTGTTCTACCTGTCTAAACCAAAGTTTTTCTTCAGCTTCAGAGGACGCTGGATTCAGGACCAAAAGCTGGATACTAACTGTTATTCTTTGTTATTACTTCTGTGTGATAACAGCACTCAAAAGACATCCTGTTTCAAGCTATTGCAAATAAAGAAAGGAAACACCATTTTTTTTTCTGAGGTCCAATCACTCATATAATTTGTGCAGAAATAATTTCTTACTCTCCAATGCTCACTTCTTGACTGCAGTTATTGGCAAGCACTTTTGATGTCTGCCGCAGTATTGACCTAAAGTGACAAACACTGAGTTTGAGAACAAAACCAGCTTCAAGTGCTCTCCTTCTAGCAAATTATGTAGTCCTGCTTTTCAGGCATGGAGGGAGAGGTCTGGACTAATTTCTGTCATCACCTCTGAAACCACAACACTCCACGGGTGAAGAAAAAGCGTGGCAGCAGCAAGGATGTTGTCCTGTTGTACTGTTTCAGGCATGACAGAGCAAACTGGGAGATGGACACGGAAATGCTGCGATTTAACCTTTCCTTCACCAGCTCCCATCAAAAGTTTCATGTTCTGGAAGAAAAAGATATATTTTTTTCTAGATTCCTAACATCCTAATACAATGATGAACACCAGACCCACCAAAGGTTCTCCCTTGATATTTTCTAGTCACAATGATCGTGACACTGATGCCTCTGTAAAGAATCAGTCTCCACCATTACTGCAATTTTAAAATGTATTTTTTCCTGTTGAAGAACTTTTAACCAGTGCTCTGCTAAATTATTAGTATTTGGGTTTTTTTGAAAGCAAACCCTTAAGTAACTCATACACACATTGTCATATTCTTGACTATTACTCTCTGGCTGTATTTTTTCATCATCTTCAAATACACATCCTGTCACTGGCACATTTCCTCACACCCTTTCATACTGCCATCAAGCTAAGACTTTGTTTCTCTCCCTAAAATGTTTGCTTCACTAAGGGGAATTTTCCCTAATTGACAACAGTGCTTCAATGGTCATTAACTGGGAGTCCTTTTCATGATTTTTAAATAATCCTTCAGTTTGCTACAATGTACATTTCCCCGGGCAGGTGGAGCTCGTTAGCCCTGTAAGTCAATCCATCTACGTCCTGAGGACCTCGCTGCCACCATCCAAGCTCGCTTGGCCCCGGCAGATGAACCTCAGGATTAA
>JAWWMA010000100.1:66501192-66523607 GCA_035041425.1 Mionectes olivaceus | reverse complement strand
AAGTTTATCATGAAACTACATCCTGACCAAGAATTAACACATCTCCTTGGATTTCCATTACCATTTTCCAGTATGCTACTACTACTCCAAGCAGTTTTTAGTTATTCTCCTCCAATGAAAACATTCCTCTTATGGGAAAAGACCTTCATTTGTGACAGAATAATAGACTTTGTAACCAGATCTCCATATTAGACCTTTCAGACAACTATTCTGCTGTCTCTTTGTCACCGTTGTCAGACTTTTCAAGTCCTCTAGTTATTTAAGAGGTTAAGTAATTTGATTTAGACTCTGTCAGATTTTACTTTCTTTTACCTAACTTCAGATTCCAAAGTCAGGTGAAATGATCTTTTAACTTCAGTGCCTTTTTAATGCTCTGGTACCTCTCTGGATCACAGGGTACTAACACCAAAATCTAAACACACCTGTGACTGACAAAAAGCATGTGATTTCTTCTCCTCTCTGTCATTGAGGTTATTTAGGTTCTGTCTGTATCCAGTTAAATGCTCAGCAGTAGCAGATCTTGCACTGATATGCAGGAATGCCATCCAAAGAACTGGAAGGAAAACTAGGATCTCAGCAACAGCACAGTGTTTCCCACATTTTGCATTTCTAGTATTGCTATTTTGACAGTAGCTATAACACCGTTATCTGTAACATAGTTACTGCAGCTGGTAGCACAATTCACGTGGAGAGAAAAGGCGTGTTGGCCCCATAAAGCCTGTGAAAATTGCTGAGTAACTGGTGGATTTCTTTTGTACATGGAGCACATGGAGAAAATCTGGATCTACCAAGATCATGCTGCAGCTGTCATTCCTTCACATTTCTGGCAGCTGCTTATATGACATATTTTTACCGCTTTTTGCAGGACATGAGCAGCAGCGCACATAACAGCAGTTCCCAAATTTCCCCTCTCACCACATTTTGGAGTAATTCTTTCTCCTACCTTGTAGCTTTAAATTTGGAAATGCATAAACTGTACATATTTTGAGCATTCATTTCCCTTCTGATTTTATGCAACCTTTCACTTTACTGTGATATTTGCTTTTCATTCTCAGCCTTATTAATTTAAAGGAGAGAAGGAACAGATCTTAATTTATTACCTAGTTCATCAATTTTACACAACTAAGATTATGTATTCTGTTGCTTTTTGTGTAATCTATTTCCAGAGATTTCTAGTCAGGAAGGTATCACTTACTCCTAGATAATCTTTGCCAAAATTTCATTAAAAATTACCTTACTATGATCTCTGACACCTCAATAAATAACTTCTTTCACTTTTGCAGCACTCTATGCAGTTGATAATTGCGACCAGCTCACTCTGCTGTTACTCTTCCAGCAAACCAACAGCAAGCTGTTCAGTCTTCTAGCAAATGTTTTCTGAAATTTTGATTGTTTTCCTCTTGACTCCCTTCAGCTGTTCAACATTTCATTTGATTTTCAGTGGCTCAAAGGGAAGGTACTTGCCCTTCCTTCTTAAATTCTCTGTGTTCCCAGTCTTGGGTGTATCCAAACAAGAGGTGATGCTGAAGTAAGCTAATCCTGTTCAGGTTGAAGCTGGAAAGCTATTTTATGCTTTTAAAATTTTGTGTTCCTTTACACTGGTAAAGGATGAGTTATAGTTCAGGTTTGCAGCTACATGTGTGAGAAATTCCTGAGATAACTTTGTCCTTTTTGAATGTAACTTTTTTTTTTTTTATCTTAACAAGTTGTATGATTTTTTCTGATTACCTTTGAGCTCAGAACAGTGATCTGATTGTTTTCCATACTCAACTCTAAAGCAACGCATAGTGGTAGAAACAAGTATTAATTTCTGGAGGGATTCTTGAAAATACTGTTCAGAAGAAAAGTTGGGGTTTTATGATAGGTTTGTCTCAGATATTCAATATACTGAAGAGAATGAAGTTCCCTAAAGAAGAATTTCTGGCTAAAAGTCAGTTTAAATTTGAGATTTCTGGCATGAAGACACCTAGTTTGGACTTTTATTATTTCTGTAGGGTCACGGATGGTGATTTCAATGTCTACTTCTCACATAAATGCTGGAGGAATGACTTATTTGAGTGACTGATTCTGGACAGCATGTGTGCGTGTGGTAAGAATATGTTAGGAATAATGCAGATAGTTCTGCAGAAACTCAACATAAAATTGTGCTGGGTGAGTTGGAGTAAAAGAGAGTAAAGTACCTGGGAAAAACAAAAGAATTTATGGCCTCAGTGGGGGAGGGAATATGGACAGGAAAAAGAAAACGAGGGGCAGTGTGATAGTGAGCTCTAAATTAAGTACTTTAGAATCAACAGTATAAATCTGAAACTGTATGTACAGCCCTTGGTAGGTACAACTCTTCCAGGAACCATGAGTTTGGGAATTCTTCTGTTTCTGAAGACATCTTATTTCCCTAGTTTTTTGCTTCCCCACAGCACCAAATTCCAACTGGCTTTGGAGCATCTTTCACCTCTGAAAGGAGTCTGAGTCCTCTGTTTTGTCCATATATATCTCTCCCAGGTAGAGGAGAAAACCCATTACTCTGGACTGAAACTTCACCCACGAAAAATCAGAAATTGGGGCAGAGTTAAGAGGGCAAATGCAAGGTGCACATCCCTGGAACAGAAGCATTGATGCTTCCAAGGCAGCAATAATAGAACCAGATCAGGGGACTGAAGTGGTTCAAACATTTAAAAGCTGCTGCTTCAGACTAAATTCATCTCCATGCCATTTTCTCATTCAACTGGGAACATTTCATGGAGACGAATTGGTCACTTCACACTTCTGTGAACCTCCTAAACTACAGATGGATGTGGAGAGCCCTTTGCTTTCATTCTTCTTTTTAAAAGTTCCTTTTTCAATACTGGCAATGTCACTATGGAAAAAGTAGTGTTTTGTAATTCATTTTATATAGTGGTACAGTGGAGAATAGACTCCCTAAAGTTAGGCTAAAGAATTTCTGTCTTCCAGGAACTTTGGAAGTATTTTACAGTCTGGGTGACTGGTAGGATTGGTTTAAAACTTGTTTCCTTCAGTAATGGTACAAGAAAAGTTAAGATTTTAGGATAAGGGCTCTTGTAGCAAAGTCCTCCCAAAGCCAAAGATATATGCTTCATAGTATGTATGTGTATATCTATATACATTTTCTATAGACATTTATACATATGAATACATACATGTGCATGAATATATACAATATAGAATTTTAATACATGTACCTCTCTGTACATAAAATAGTGAATAAAATCTGATGATTTAACTATTTTAAAATACCATGTGGCTCTTTCTGTCTCCTGGCAAATGCATCACAGTTTGTACAGACCTTCAGTTTGGAAACATATTTTAAAAACTATTTTCACTAAAAGCTTATTATTACTACATGTGGGAAGAAGGAGAAGGTCTAATCAGTCAGTTCTGCTGTGTTCCAGGTAGTTTAATAAGACATGTGATTTATCCCTTACTGCAGGCAGGCAGGCAGGCAGGCAGGCAGGCAGGCAGCACATGTTTCTGCTCTGCATATTTCACACCTCTTTAAGGAAAGAGAAAAAAGTATTACCAGAGTACAATTGTTTGTACATTGCTAAAATCCATTCTGCTTTTTATTTCTGGAAAAATGCAACAGGGGACAAATGTGGGAAAGAAAGCAGAGAAAGAAAAACATTTGGTACAAAAGATTGGTTTGATAAGGTAGAGGGAAGCAGTCAGGGCTACATTAATATATTTGTGGTTTACAGGAATGGCACCAGGTAGAAACAGATGTGAAGGAAGTGGTGGGAAGGTGTCAAGTGGGAGAAAAAGGAATAGGTAAGACTAGTTAGTCATGGAAGAGAGATAACAGATTACCTGTCATGGATTGTAGAAAGTGAGGGAAGCTTCCCGACAGCACTTCCCTTTCACTTTCTGTGACCTTCAACAACGTAAGAATGAAGTGCAGCTGGATGGGGGAAGCAACTAGAACTGCACAAGGGCATTCCAAATGTCCAAGGGTGCATCTCAGATTTTTAGATCATCAAGCAATAGAAACCCAGAGCTTGGGCCAAGGGTGACTTCTGAGTGGGGGTGAAGATCCCAAGAAAAGCAGCTGTTGAGCAGGTAGGTACAGAAAGAATCATTTCATTAACTCAAAAACCAAAGCTAAAACTTTTCAGTGAAGAACTTGACTGTCTCCTGTGTCAGAGCTCAAGGCAAAAAGCCAGTCCTGAACACATGGATGCTGCTTGGCTGGGAAATTTTTTTCAACTGAAGACACACTATTTGCTTATATTCTAATAGCAGAAGGAGTTGATTTTAATTATTTAGAGCAGTGTAAATTTGCCACAGTGAAAATTATATGAACAGAAGGATTATTAAATAAAATAAAAATTCAGTAAAGTGTATTGTAGTAATTATATAAATCATGGGCTTCTTCTAAAAAAGGAAATTTTTCAAATCAAGGCATTTAGCAGGATTCAGAAAATAGCCTACCTACTCAAAAAAAAAAAATTATTGTATGAGGAAACAGCATGAGTATAGTTTCAAATTTTAATTAGTTGCTTATAAAGTAAGGAAGTGTTTTTCATTGAATGCAACATAAGACATCCAATAGCTTATCCATGCTACTGTAGGAAAAAACACGATATGAGAACATTTGCTAATGACACCTTGCAGGGAAAAACCTGGAGTTCTACTAATGTGTTAACTGATAGGGTTGGACTTCTTTCTTCTGTTTTCTTTTTTTTTTTTTTTTTAATGTGTTTGTTGTTCTTTGTTGCATTTCTTTAAAAGTGGTACAAACTCTAAAACATGCAGAATATTGGAAGTCACTTGTCTTACACATTAAATACAAAGGAAGAGTTGCACAGAAACTACATTTCCCGGGGTACATTTCTGCAGCTTTCAATTCGGTTCACACTTTTCTTTATTTTTTTTTAGTTTTTCTCCTCTCAAACCCAAAATATAACCACTTTTGTCCCTGTACTTATCCCTAGGTTGTTTATGTGAAATAACCCATCTTTGCCCCGCCCAACCCTCACACAGATGCACGAAAGAGCAGTGTAAAGCATAGGATTGCTCAGTGAGGGAACTGTCTTACATTCTAGAGAAGCAGCATCGTTTGGTTTAGAGTATGCAGTTTCTCATTACCAGATATTGAAAAAAAGCACATTATCTCAAACATTCACCTGCCTGCCATTATTTCTTTTGCTTCTTGCAAGCCTATGCATCATTAGCATCCTGAAGGTAACCATTTATCAGTTTTTCTGAACTACATCTTCATCAGTCACAACACTGCTTTACCATCTAAATCAGCAAAGTTGTATCTCTTTGTCTTGACTGATGAATGCTCTTTTCCTTTTTCTCTTCCTCCTATGATTCATTAAAATATGAGACAAACTTTCTTCTTGTTTAAACCCTCAGATGCTCAGGATGCCTTAGTTTTGTGTTGGCTACTCAATGCACATTGACACTGAGAATTGCCTCATTTCTACAGTGAGAGGAACCCCGTTATGTGGTTGCCTTCACATAAACAGGCACTTAAGACTGCGTAGTTTTAATTATGATGATGTTATAAGGATGACTTCAGCTTCTCTCTCCATTCCCCTCCACACAGGAGTGAAAAGCACTGCCTTCAGAACAAGAGTAGATGTTTCATTTATATTTATTTTGGTAAAGCAGAACAACCTTGCTTTCAGCAGGAACAATACATGTTTTGTAGAATCATAAAATTATTTGGGTTGGAAGGGACCATAAAGCTCATCTTGTTCTAACTCCCTGCCATGGGCAGTTGCAACTTCCACTACCCCAGCTTGCTCCAATCCAGCCAGTTCCAGAGTTGGGCAGTCACAGTTTCTCTGGGCCCTGTGCTAGGGCCTGACCACCCTCACAGGGAACAATTTCTTCTTAGTATCTAATTTAAACTTTTTCTCTCTTAGTTTAAAGTCATCACCCCTCATCCTATCACTGTATACCCTTGTAAAAAGTATCTCTCCATCTTTTTTGTATTCCCTTTAGGTACTGGAAGATCTCCCTGGAGCCTCCTCTTCTCCAGGCTGAACAACCCCTATTCTCTCATTCTGTCTTTGTAAGAGAGCTCATCCAGTCCCTCTGATCATCTTTTTGATGTCACACTAATATTTTTATTTTTTGAGTCAGACTATTAATTTTTCTTAGCTCTATCTGCAAGTCAGTGCCAGTACATGAGTCATGATTCCTTACCTGTTTCCATCTTGTTGACTGGAGAAAATAATCCTATCTTGCTTTCTGTGCAGTCTTAGTGAATGTAACAGTAAGTCTCTGCTCTTCCTTTCTACCTGCTTGGCTAAGAAGCAATGCAGAATAACTGCTTCTCAAAGCTTGACCTCTAAGGCAGTGTTCAGGAAGATTAAGCAGAACAATTAGCAAAACCAGCACAAGTGACAGAATGTCTCAGTGCATATGAGAGAGAAGAAACACCCTTGTCTACGCTCTATCCCTGGTTTTTGATGAGATTTAACAGCCACTTCAAACCTTTTCTAGACTCTCAAGATAACTACGGTGTGATGAAAATTCTTACGTGATGAGTGTTCTTGTATGATGCAGACTTATTACGGTGGGAAGCTAGACTCTCCTTGAAAGGCATAGCAGATTTTTATCAAGTATTTCTCTGGTGGGTTGACCCTGGATGGACACCAGGCGTCACCTCTCCATCACTCCCCTCCTCAGCTGGAGAGAGGGGGAGAAAATAAGTTGGAAAGAAACATGTGAGTCCAGATAAAGGCAGTTTAATAAACCAAAAGCCACATGTGAAAGCAAAGGAAAACAGAAGATTTGCTTCTTGTCAGCAGGCAATGAATAGTCAGGGTGTGTTTCTGTGAGCTGCTCAAAAGTCAGAAAGAGTAGACTTTTTATTCACTTTCAGGAGGTCTTTGCCTCCTTAAGAATATTTTGATGATTGACAAACCTTCAAAAATTTGATAGCTACTTCTTTAATTTATTAGATTTTAGCCAATATTGATGAATTATATCTGTATTTAATGGTATGAAACTTTCTGGTTTCATGACCTTTTCAGAAAATGTGGCATTTTTCAGGTTATTCACTGGTGACAGGCAATATAACCCTGTGAATCACAGGAAATGTATCTATGATGCAAGTTCTTTATTTGAGAGGTTTCTTTATGTTTCAGTATGTACAGGATCAAACCCTCTCTCTTAGTAACTTAGTTTGAAGTATTTGGCAATCTGCACTTAAAATTTCACATTTGTCATTTACTGGAACAGTTTTCTGTTTAATTCCCTGACTTTGAGGCTCAAATTCCAATACATAATTCAGGTTTTAGCACTCACAAGACAGCATAAATGAAAATAGAAAGTAGTTAGGTATAATTTTCAGATTCTGATTACATTAAGAAATCTGACCAACCATACCCCTGTGCCACATCTGTTCCACACATGGATGTATAAACCTAGCAGGACTTCTAAAATGAGAGACAGGTTTCAAGGGGTTGTTTATAAACCACAATCTGAATTCATACATTTCAAGGAATCAATCAGTGATGCATTTGCTTTGGTTCCAAAGGAGACTCTGGATACGGGCTAGGCAGTGAAATTATTCCTGCCACCAGATGCTGTTTGTCTGCTTCTGTGCTCTAATTGCTATCAATAATTAAACACAGGTCTCTGATTCATATGCACAGAGGCAGAGATTCTTAAATTAAACATTTTAAAGTCATTATAGTACATTTTATATGTTCAGCTAAACACTGCACTCAGGCTGATTATGATTAAATACACTGATACCAAATTACATATTGATTCCATAAATATCAACAGATACCCAGAACAAATAAGAATATTCCTAGTAAATAGAAGGAGCATATTAATTTTGAATTACTAGTGGAAAGAAGTTTATATTTATTCATGTATGTTCTATTATGTTGCACATCGTGCAAAAAGATGTCATCTCCCAGTTGGCCTGCAGAAAACAGAAAATATTTTCATCCTTTTGGAAAACAGCAAGCAACAACAACCCAAGTTTGTGTGACAGCCACCTGAAAAGCCCAGCTTGAATGCAAATGAAGCTTGCTCTTGTTAATCAGTGTGTGACAGGCGTGATCTTTTCCAAAACGATGTCCCCAAAGTTTTTCTCCCGCTCTTTAAATAGAATGTAGTCTGCAGTATGTCTGGAGGGGGGAAAAAAACCAAAACTGTGTTTACCCTTTGGCAGGCTGTACAGTGTGATGGCATATTTTCTTGTGATGGTTGCTATTAGTCATACTAGTGTCCTGCACAAAGCTTTGGCAGACTTTCAAACAGAGGTGTGACGATGATGAGCCATCTCTGGTGATTCACTCTTTCCCCTCCAGCCACAGAGGTCACTGCAGAGACCCTTAACATCACATTTGCAAAGCACAGACTGTTTGGAGTCTGATGCCTCTGTTCAGACATTATTCATCTTGTCTCAAACCTTTGGGACGGCTGTCCTCTGTTTCCAGAATGCCTTGACTTTCTTTCTGTGACTTGTGTTTAGCATGAGAAGAGTTCAAACCACTTAAACATCTCTTGGCAAGGTTGGATTTCAAATACAGGTCACTATCCAAGACAAGTTCTTATTTGAAATCTGAATCTAAAAGTGAGCCCTATATACCCTTTTTTCTCCCTTTTTTTCCTTTGAAAAGTTGCCACTAAATAGCTCTGAGAAAGTACAAATCAGAGGAAGAGAAGCTTGCTGGACAGAGGTTACTGAAAGACAATGATTTTAGTTAGGCTTTGAAAGGTCCCATTCTGTTTGTAAAATAGCTCACAAAACTAGTTTATCTGTCGAATGAGAGTCCTATAATTGTTAACTTTATCAAAACATTTGTAAAAATAATGGACCCAAAACATAGTGTGTGTCATGCCACTTTATAGAGGTTTCATCATTGTACACTGTAAATTAATAGGTGGCTTTCATTCCTACACACTGGCAAAAAATCATTATAGAAACTGCATCACTGAAGTTTCTCTTCTTCAACTCACACTTCCACTTAGACTGTCTGCTACAGGTTTTGTTATCAGAAGCGAAAACCTTGTCTTCCAAAAAAAATAGTTCAGATTCTAACACCACCATTGCAAATCAGCAGTTGTTTCTAGAGTTAACTGCATTTCAGAAAGGAGATGTTGTTCCTCAGGATATGAGACAATTTAACTTTATTGCTTGGCATGATATGGGTACTTAAGCCTAATTGCCTAATGCCATTTGTCATTTTAGATGCACTAGGGGTTTAGGTATACGCCTCCAGCTTATGTCCAAAAAACATAAGTCTCTCACAGGTCCTGTGTCATACTAACAAGTCCAGCTAAATGTCTCAGATTTCTAAGATGTGGAAAATGACATTTATGTTGAAGCAAGCTGACTCATTGACACATGTCACTTCTGGTTCATCTGTTGCTCACAGAGTCCCACTAGGTGTTAATGTTCATGGAGTGCTTGGTGCAGGAAAGTGTCCAAAGTGTAGCATGGGTCATGACACAGTTAATAAAACTAGAAATCTTCAATTAGCTTTTATGCTTTTTTTTTGTACTGTAGTTGCAGGTACTTTTCTTTTGTTAGACGTTTCAAGAGGAAAACCAAGCAAAATCGCAATTAAATACAGCTAAACTCCTTACAAAGCCACAATAACCTTTCTTGAATAACTTTGTAGATGCAAACAAAGTATTATATATTGCCTTAAACCTAGAATGTAATAAATGCTGGAATGTTTTCTAATTGTGAACCCAGTATTCTATTGCTTTGCAATAGTTCTACCGTACAAAAAAATCTGCCAAAAGAAATTTAGCAAAAAAAATATTGTCAGATTTCCTCACAAACTAATATATTGGTTAGAACAGTTTAGTTATCTGCTAAAAACTTCACTTAACACTACTCATTTTAAGACCTTGTTTACAACTGCTCACAACTTTACAAGCCCATAATTCTGTGGACTAAAATCTTTTATGCACATATGGTGCTTTGTGCCCGGACTGTATACAGAGCCAGACCATCCTAAAATGCTGTTGAAATATTTTGGTCAAAACAGCTCGAATATCTCCCATTATAGGCAAGCTATAGAAATTATATTCCATTTTCTTCCCAGAAAACTCATAGTTAAAACCATAATAATGAAAGCATTTACTTTCACAGCTGTGTGTTATAATCCAGGCTGTGCATTTGACAGGGATATGGCCTTAGCGAACTGCCTGAGTCACTTTCATTCAGTCCCTCCCTGGGAATTACTTAGTCGTGGAATTACGTACATGGGTTCCCCATCTGTTCCAGAAAACTGATGTATCCTAGGGATCAGGCTCATGGAATACTGCAGACTGCTGTTTGCAGTATTCTATCAAAAGGTGAATAGCAAACAAAGTTGGAGAAGAGAAAGAAAATAGTATAATCTGATAACATAAAGAAGTCTTTTTCTGCAGTGGACTGATGATTAGTGAGCTTGTAAACAGAATTAATTGAAGGTTCTAAAGTGAGCTCACTCCTGTGTGGACCTGCAGAAAAACAGAGAAGAAAGAGACACCATGAAGGCTTCAATGAGCAGATTTCAGACATATTCTTAATTGTCAAAAATCCACTTGAGGACAGTCATGCTTGAGGTGAAAATTCCCTGATATGCAGTAAAACACAAAATCTGTTCCCTTCCTCCTTCTGTTCTTAACGCATCTGTGGTGGTAGCAGATAGGCGAATTTTGTGATTTCTGAAAACAGATGAGTTTACCTTTCCAGCTTTTTTTCCTCACTGAGATCTTCCACTTGCCTTATTCCCTCTGTCTGGCCACTCATTATAGAATTACACTCTTAGGAGTTAAAAGATGTGAAAAACTAATAAGAATTTCTCCTCAAGAAGTTAAGGCAAAACTTTCCTCTCCTCCACAAGATCTTTTTTCTGCCCTATGCTTCCTACTTGCCAAAAGACACCTACTTCTTTTCCAAACCCTTCCCTAGAACTTTATATATTCCTACTTCTTTTGGACCTGTCTGTGAGACAAGAGGTACTACAGGTGGTGCTGTGGATGAGGTGACTGGTCATCTGCCTCTCAGCAGCTGAACAGGCCAGGCAGAACACACTATTTTCAGCAGCCACATGTAATCCTTAGGCTGTATTTTTGTACATCTAGGTCATGGGTACTTTAATATCTTTCAGGTTTCTACTCCTCTGTCCATTTTGGCTGATGTTAGCCAAAGGGCTCGAAAGTTATTGTGAGAAAGGGGACTGACAGAAAAAAACAGTCAGATAGACAGAAGTGATGCCATCACATCAGGTTTGTCCCCTTAGGAAATCAGACTAAAATGCTAGACACTTTTAGAATTAAGACATTTGATTGCTACCCCAGAGAATTTCCTCAGTGAATCTGCCACAGCTTTCTTATATGACGGTGGGCACATCACTTCTATCATCTAAGTACGATTTCAAATATGAAATGCAGTGGAGCTAAGCTGTCGCAACTGGGCTGCAACAGCGAGGGCTTGTGCTTTAAAAACACATAAACAGCTATACAGTACTAACAACTCTGAAAATATGAGTCCTGTGAGACTGGTGCGAAATCACTGATTTAGGACAGACTCATGGCCTGAATTTTCCTTACAGGCATTTAAGAAAACATTTGGGTTCTTGAAGTGACATTTGGGTGAAATTTAGAAGATGAGATTTAGGAAGAAAAGTTTCTGAAAAACTGTTTACCTATTAACACTTGCCCCCTGAGTGAAATAGGGGTCCTTAGTAAGGTACTAAAAATTTGTGGATTCTGATCATACATTTTGTTTTTTTTTAATTTCCAGTGATTTCTCAAAGAAAAGTACACAATCAATCCTTGAATAAAACCATTCCATAGAAGTAGAGCTCTCCAGTACAGTTTGGTGGTGGGACTGGAAATGGGGGCTGTAGTATCATGGTCAGACACAGTGGCAGCACCAGAAGGTTGTGACTTTCTGCTGGCCTAAAACTCACAATTAGATCTTTTTAGTCCTTACCACAGTCTACATCCAAACAAATCCTAAACACAGACCCAGTCCTCTGTCTCCCTCAGGCTCCTTGTCATACTTTTCACTCCTGTGATCTCCATAAAGTTAATTCTGTCCTGTTACTATTTATAGCAGCTGACTAGGAGTAACAATCCATGGTCACATACTTACGTTTAGATTATCCTAAGAATACTTTTGCAAGTTTCCTGTAGGTGCTTAAACAGTACATACTGTTATCACATCCCTCTTTGTAAACAGATTTTACATTAGACAACTGTGTTGTCATTTTTTATTTGTTTAGCTTTTCTTGGTTGCCAATAAAATGAGGAGATAGCTAAGGGAAAGACATCCATTATGAGCAACAGGAAATGTATTTTTTTGTGTCACCTTGTTTTTCAGAAAGATAGAGACAATCCAGCTGCTATTGAATTTGTTTAGGGAAACCATGCCAAGCTGAATTTGTATGCATATGGCTAATTAGGCAGAGAACATACTTCCATTACTTTAATTGGAAAGTGAGGCTTTCCATAAAAATGGCAGACAAATGAGATGAGGCTGGAGGGCCCAGGTAGATCTGTACTGACACATGATCCTCACTATGTGTCATGTATTTAACTACAGCTTTTGATGATTGTGTTATGTACCATCTTATTTTGTTCCTGTAATCAAAATGTTTGTTGTGTTTTCTCAGATATGCCATTCCTCTGAAATATTACTCTTTTCTTAAAGAGTCAGTTTGCTACACTCTCTGCAACACCCATCAGATCGTGGTGGAAACTGTTAGCCAAAACATGCTTGCCATTTTAGGGCATGGGAGCATAATAAAGATCAAAAGCATATGAAAACAATATTTAAATTCAGATCTTATTCTGCTTCCAGAAATAGGTGGTAGTCTGAAACTTTGCCCATTTTTAGTGTTAACTAATTTGGTTTTACAATTGAATGGATCATCTAAACATGCAAGTCCTTCCACTAAGTCCCTCTGCTAAGTCCTCCAATATCTCTCCTTTGCACCTGAAGATCTGAGGAGGTTTATCTTAAAGGTGTATTGAGAAATTCATTAATGTTATAGAAGTAGCAAGGTGTTAGAAATAATACGGGTCTAAGGAAAGTTTCGACAAAAAATATGCTATCGACAATAAAGGTCTGATTAGCATCTGGTAAGAGAGACCTGGGGCTAAATATGGAACAACGAGCAATAGCTATTGCTCGTTATTAAGCACTACCTATTCTGAATGAGCCAAAGGTCCTGTGGATTAATGTAATTTTCTATGGTATTTTGAATTGTATATAAACCTGCACAAGACAAATTCTTTATGCAGATAATCTGGACTCTAACATATCTGAATACTGAGTGCTGCAGTATGCAAGATTTGGCAAGAGATTTTTGTTTACAGTTATTATTTAAATTTCAAGATGAGTATGGAGAGTTTTCTTCTGTAAATTCCATTGATATAAGATCTCACTCTAAGAATCCAGTTTAAAAGGATTCAATGGAACCCAGGTAAGCCCATGAACATTTCCAATCTAATGAGAAAATTCAAAAATATTATTTGAACTTGTATTTTTAATACTGCAAAATTTAAGAGAATTTAAATCTCCCTATTTGGTATGTTAGTAAATGTCAAAAACATAGTGTAGATTGCACCCTGAAATATTGGGCATCATCTGAAAGCATTGTAGTGGAGGATATTTTCTCTCTGTTGCCCACAAAAGTGAAAAACAACCAAAAAATGCCCAAACTTATTTTGTACTACTTATTGAATTGAGTAAAATTGTTTCCCTTTTCTCCACACCTGAGGTAATTATCCTCTTAAGTCAAAATATTCTGAGAGAATTCAGAAAAAAACCTTTGCTTATCCTTTCATTACCCAAATGCTGCCTACATTTCAGCATAAAAGGTCTGCACTGTTATTTTCCTATTTTTTTCCCTCTTTTTTTTTTTTTTTATATTGCAGCAATTGGCTCCTCTAAACTCGTCTGCATGAAGTGAAAACTGTATCCAGCATTCTTCACATTCTCAAGAATCTCTAACATAAACAGCTCTGGAGATGTCATGCATACCATATTAAGCAGCAGTTCAGTGGAGCAGAATTGTAGTCGTAGTTTCCCCTTCTGGCATGCCAGCCACTTGCATCACTACATTATTAATTTTTTCATCCTTCCTGTCCTACAGAGCTGAACAAACTCTTCTTTTTTTTTTTTTCCATCTTTCATTCTCTCTCACTCCTTTGGCTCAGTTTTTGAATTAGTGTGCAATAAAATTTGGCCAAATTCAGCCATCAGATTTTATCCAAATAACATTTTAGAAAAATTTACAGATGCAATGAAGAGTAAGTCTTCACTTATATGTATTACTGGCTAGTAGGTAAATCATTTGGTTCCATCAATTTGCAGGGTGTATAGAGGGAAGAAATATCCATAGAAATAAGGGAAGAAGGTACCCACTTTCTTACAACACTGAAGAATTGAACTCTTCACAGTTTGGCAGATTCATAAGGATGAAAAACAAAGAGATCCAGGCTGACCACTTAAACTCATACACTTCACTCTTCATAGCACCGATGTAGAAATAATTTGTCTCAGAAACCCAAATGCTATATTTAGTTAAATGAAAGCACTTCTCATAAATGCTTTCATCTGGATGGCATACTTGGTTTTCATCTACAATTTCCATTTACTTCTGCAGTGGCTCCAGAAGCTCCACCCCACCTTAAAAAATTTAGATTTTACTACACTGTATTTCAATTTTTCAGCTGATGTGTTTCTCTTCCCCAAAGAGCTCACAGTGTGTTGGGGAAACATCACTTGGACTAGAGAGCAATATGCAAGAGCACGATATCAGATTTTCAATGAATTTTGGGAGTACTTGATCTTTAGAAACTAAGCTCCACATATTGTAATATTAATTTGTATGCTTAATTCGTATGTTAGCCTTAAGAACTTCAGTCAGAGCTTTCTGATGAAAGCACACACTAATTAGACAATATTTTTGGAATTAAATATTTACTTATAGATATGTATTTTTACAGGTTTTTTTGTTCTCAAAAAAAATTCCCTCTATCTCCTTCTCCTCCTCCTCCTCCTCTCTTCTTTACTGTTAGTCCAGTTTGCTGTGTCTTAAGCATGTCTTATTTTTGCATAACAGTAAATGTTGCAGCATTTTTGCCATTGTTGTGAAACTGTATAAGTTTCAACAGCAATACCTTTACTTACTTGTACCATGTAACCCTTGAAGTCCAAAGAACAGTCAAAAAAGGTTTTGGTATATAATCCATTAGCTGCTCTTACTAAATCCCTCTATAGTGCAGAGCCTTTAATCTGAGTTTCAGAGAATTTTTCCAATGTTTGAGCCTCTAAATATTTAACCTCCTGCTGGAGTGAAGCACTTGTACAGCTACCATAGATACTAAACTAAAGTACAACTCGGAAGGAAGATGACGAAGTACATCTCCATCCTTTGTGCGTTGCTTTAAGCAGTGCATTCCTGTTGCGTATTTTCTGACTTAGTACACTATTACATTGGAAAACTATCAATAGGTCCATTTCTTCCTTTAAGTTATGTTGCTCAGGAAATTCTCACAAGAAATAAGAGCATAGGAAAGAGTTGAACCCAGCTATGAACTTTTTTGTGGGATGCTCTGATATCTGGTGTCTTAGAAGGCAATAAGACTTTCCAGTTGTTTTTCTCTGGTGCAGTTTTGAGTGGATACAAAATAGGTGAGCTAGAGAAAAGAAATGAACCAGGTACTTGAATTCTCCATGTACCAGGGTAAGTATTCTTGAGTATGGTCAGAAAAGAAAACATTTCACAGGAACTCCTTCTTATTGTTCTAAGGTTTCTTAAGGTGTTCCCAGACATAAACATAAGTTCATTAGGGATTTCAAGGTTTGAATTTTAGATTAAAGCTCATAAAACTGGAGTTAAGTGTGACTTAAACAAATCCCTAGGTTTGCATAGTTTTCAGTCCTTATATTTATTAATTAAATAAAAACATAAAAAACCTGTCTGTTAATTAAGCTGATGTTTCTAAAGAAGTCTGAATGAATTAGGTACAAAATTAAAATTAGTTTGAGTCTTCTAATGCCATAATATGCTCAAAAAATCTCATCCTGTCCTCCCCTAGTGATTTTCTTTTTCCCCATATTTGAGTTATACTTCAACTTCTAATGCTAAGTAACAGGCAAAAGAGATTCCTGACATAAATAAGATTCTGATTCTTTATTTTCAGGATTGTTGGTAACAAAACCTTTAGTTGAAGAGGAAATGAAATTTCTTTTCTTTGACGGGCAAAGGTTACCATGATGAAAGAGTATTTTATCTCCTGAGGTATCTATAGATCTGGCTCAAGGTATGAGAGTTGTTCTGACTCACATGGATTGCAAAGCCTGGGAAACACACACAGGTACAACAATTTTACCAGCTCACATATGGTTTTACTAACGCATGCACACTTCATAAACCTTAGCACATTAAAACCAGTAGAATTCAGCTGTTGTCAACATACAGTTGTCAACTAAAATGATACATTGCCTGAAAAAAATTGTCTTAAAAATAAAGAAGGTCAGAAATACCATAGAAATTATTAGTAGCTAGTGCCTCTAAAATCAAAGACTTCTTCTTGATATCTTGTTACACAAATATGTCTGTAACCCCAAGGGATCTGATTTGAAGGGATTTTGGAAATACTGTGCAGGCAGTACATGCACAGTCTTTCAATCCATGTACAATTGGACTGAAATTCCTCTGGAGACCTTGATGAGAAAAATAAATTTCAACTGGGAGGGTTTTTCTTTTCCCCTCTCTTCATCCACCACGTGGAACTTCAGAGAGGTCTTACAGATAAAAAAGGAAAACAAAATAATTGTCACTGTGCACTTAGCAAAACATTGTGCAAGCTGTCCCAGTTCTGAAAGGATGGTGATACTGATTATTCTTGGAAGAACCTTGTCATCAGTCAAAAAATCAACCATTTTTACTCTATAGAAAAATCTCTGTTAAATGACTGAAATTATATCCTTCACTCAGTCTTAAAATCTTACATCAAGATGTAGTTCTACATAGTGCCATTAAAAGGGAGAAAAATATTTGATTTGTTTTTTGTTTTGGTTTGTTTTTTTCTTCTTGATGAGTAAATGCAACAGTAACTTTAGACTCTGACATAGCCTTAAGGAATGGATGCAGCCCTAGAATTACCATGCCAAACTTCATCCAACCTGACCCTGAAGAGTTCTAGGGGTGTGGCATCCACGGCTTCTCTGGGTATGACCCAGTTTCATGCTGAAAGCATTTATTTAGGCTTTACTGACAAATCTGTAGGTGAGCTAGGGAATTTCTTTAATTGCCTAAATGGCACAGCATAATGACATTTGAGGCAGCTTACCCAGACCAGTCACTGCAGTGGGCAGCTCTAGCCCACATTCAGCTGCTACTCCTGGTTTGTACAGGTATCCTGTTCATCCTGTCATGAACTCACTAGGAAGGAGGAAGGTTTAGGGTTTTCAGTGGTTGTAGACACATGCTCAGAAGCAGTTCAACCGAGTCCTAGAGCAGGAAGAATTCATCCCTAGATTTGAAAACCTGAAATTAGATGTCTATATGTGGTACATGAGCTAGAGGATAATTCAGTTAGCAAAATCCATATCTCTCGTGCTGTTTCAGAAACTCTGTGGAGTCTGATGTGTCCATATGGGACTAGTGAACACAGAGTAGAACCTGTGCACCATTCTGCAGCAAAAACTGGAGGTCATGCTGAAGTATTTCAAGTAGCACTAGACATTAAAATGCATGAAGCTGAATTCAGTAACAACCTAGGGAGGAACAGTAAGTTCCTCTAAGGCCAAATAAGCAGCAAACTGAACCTTCAGGTGACAAGTCCAGGCTTTTGTGTGTGTGTGTGTGTGTGTGTGTGTGTGTGTGTGGCACCCAAAGACATGCCTTGAGGCATTGAAGAAGAGTCAAAGGCTGAGACATGAGACAGGGAGGGATGTTAGTCCCTTTCTACTGTCTAATTGTGGAGCTAACTGGAGTGGAAATTAAGCAGAGAGTATGACTACATAAATCCTTTGTAGATAACTTTGAAGTTGTTTGACTTTCACAAGCATTGAGTGCTCTTAACTCCCCAAAAGCAGGGACTGATATCAGTGCTCTTGCTGAAGTTTTATTATGTAAGCATGACTGGAGGGCTTGATTTTCATAGGTCTCGAATACTATTAATTAATATCTGCAGTTTGGCACCAGACAATTGTAGAACTCAAAATTATATGCTATTTTTGAAAACGTGAAACTGTCCTAAAGTTCCAGGGAAACATTTTACAGAGAGGGAAAGGGACTGTTGCCCTAACTTCATGTCATATATATATAAATTACTGAGTTTTATTTTTAAATGTTGTTTGACTTTTGGGGTGGGGGAAACCTGTTTAGAATAAATTCAGGGTTTTTTGGTTTTGGTGTCTTTTTAAAGGGAGACGATCAGGTTTTCTTCATACACAAGCTTTGGGATCTAAAGAACAGTGAGAGTTCATCTGCAGATGAAGGACCAGCTTTTCAAACACCATGTTTATTTGAGGACTATCTGCCTTGGGAAGTGTACAGACTCTGTCGCTAAGCAACAACACTCCCTCTTCTTGGAGTAGCAGGAGGATGCTTTGCGCATGCAAGTGCATGGGAAACTCAGTTTGCAGACTCACAGAAGGTCTTACCATGTAACAGTCAGCCAGATCACATACTGTGATATTTTTCAGACTGATCCACTTCAAATCAGTGTGGGCAAAATCTGAACCAGCTCCTCTCAGTGTCCTGTCTCTCAGCTGAATTGTTTGAGTCACTGTTTGCTGGAAAAAGTAAGGGAATAACTATCTAGTCCAAGTTTACACTGAAGAGCTTGTTGCAAACTGTGTGAACTTTTACTGAAATACGCAGGATGTTTTCTTACAATAGAGGGAAATGTGAAGAACTTATAACCACAAAGAGTCATTATTGTTGTGTAGGACCAAGCTGAGAGACAACCACTTAATTGGTTAAGAAACACATGATGATTCTTCCCCTCTAGCGACTTGTCAGAAGTGCAGTGAAGCAGCAGAGAGCTGGTTACGTACCTCTGTGTTTGCACTGCCTGCATGAGGGTGCGCGTTTGTCATCTGGCGCTGATGGGTCTGAGACGTACACTAGATGGTGCTTGCGCAACGCAGGGAGCAAACGCGTGTCTGTCTTAAGATGTGTCAGCAACTCAGTGCTCCACCTCCTCCTCGAGTATCTTCTGTGATGAGCGCTCAGTTCCATTAAGAGGATGTATTAAATGCAGAAGGTTCACAAGTGATGCAAAAAAAAAAAAAAAAGGTTATTTTCTATTTCACTGATCAATACAATGTGGAGATAAAATAGCTCATTTTAATACTTATATATGTATTTGCACACACTTATGTATATACACAGTCTTGGTAGCTCCAAGTGTCTAAAGACAGGGACCTGATATTGTGAAACCTTTTTTTATTTTCCTTTAAAGTGACAGAAATGCACTGAACAGTGATGAAAGTGAGGTCTCTTTATCATATGTTTGCACTGCACACAGTAACATTTAAGTCTTAACCAGTCTAGTATGAACTATCATGAATTTCTGAAAAGGAGAAAAATTTTTTTAAAAAAAAACAGATTCATCTTCCCCATTTCAGCAACATTGTCCTCAAAAAGAAAAAGAAAAACAATGAATGCTGAAGGAAATTATTTCTGTGAACTGAATGAAGACATACAAATTGTGCAAAAGCTTGTTTATGTGTCCTTGGGATATATGAGAAACAAAGCAGAAGAAAATCTGAATCAATCATTTTTATACTTCCACATGGTACATAAATTATGTATGTTTCAACAGAGGAAGTCTTGTGTTTTATCCAAAAATAAAAATAAAAAGCTTCAAAAATTATTGACAATAGCTCAACTCTCAACACAATATATATGCTCAACATATCCCAGCTCAAAAAGGATAAAACACCACCAAGATATGCTATATATTGATTCTCAGTCCTTTGTTTGTAAAGTCCAGACATAGTAACTTCTTACAGTTATCTAGCCCTCCAGTTGAATATGGTTAATCCCAATTTTTTTTTCAGTATTTTGTTTATTTCAGTCATGTCTGGAAGCTTAAATGGAATGTAGTCTCAAATCAAATGTAATTACCTTCAACGGATGTATATTTTGAGAAAGGCTGGATTTTGGACAGAGAAAGCAGATAGGAAGGATGGGGGAAGGTGGACTGCCAGAAAGAAGAGAGAAGTTGAGTCAGAATTGCTTGGGTCGGTGCCAGCATGTGAACCCAAAGACTCTAAATCAAATTGCGTTGTCAAAACACACCAATAAAAAAAAAAAAATATTAAGCAACAGTTTCCTCATTCTTCTAATACCTGAGTTCATTGTATGGTGGGTGTTTGTAAGAGTAACAGTGGTGGCAAGCTATTCTCTGTGCTTTGCTAAATGGAATGAGATGTAAAGGACATTATGGTAGTGGGTGTGGTTGTTCCTGAAAGGGTTGTGCAGGTGCATACTGAGGCCAAGTTGCTGAAGGTGTAACAGAAGTAGATAAGCATAAACAATATTAACTTTCTCAGCTCTCAGGAAATGTCAGGCACTTCATTCAGCTGTGTTTTGACACTTGTTTGCCATGTTGACTTGAAGGAGACTAAGTAAATTTGCTGATGATACTAAATTAGGAGGAGCTGTTGATTCCCTCAGAGACAGAGAGGCCCTATGAAGAGACTTTGACAAATGAGAGAGATGAGCATATCCAACCAAACATATGAAATTCAACAAGGAGAAGTGCCAGATTCTGCATCTGGCTGGAGTGACCCTGGGTGTACAGACAGACTGGGAATGAGAGGCTGGAAAACAGTGCCAGGAAAGAGCCCTGGGGGTCCTGGTTAGTGTCCAGTTGGTCACGAGTCAGCAGTGCCCTGGCAGCCAGGAGGGACAACCCTGTCCTGGGGGCATCAGCCCAGCATCGCTGGCTGGGCCAGGGAGGGGATTGTCCAGCTCTGCTCTGACCTACGATGTCCTCAGCTGGAATATTGGGGCACTTTTGGGCACCACAGTGTAAGAAAGATATTGAGTTGTTAGAGAATGTCTCAAGGAGGGCAACGGAGATGGTGAAGGGCCTTGATTTGAAGCCATGTGAGGAGTGGCTGAGGGCACTCGGTGTGTTCAGCTGAAGGAGTCTGAGGGGAGACCCCACTTCAGTTACAACTTCCTGGGGAGGTGAAGAGGAGAGATGGGTATTCTGTGGGAACCAGTCACAGAACCCAAGGGAAAGGCCTGAAGTTGTGTCAGGAGGTATTTAGGTTGGACATCAGAAAAAGATTCTTGCTTTATAGGGTGTCTGGGCACTGAAAGAGGCTCCCCAGGGCAGTGGTTACAGCACCAAGCCTGACAGAGCTCAAGGAATGTTTGGACAGCACTCACACACTCATGGGGTTGTCCTGCACAGGGTCAGGAGATGGACTTTGATGATCCTTATAAGTTACTTCCAACTCAAGATATTCTATGATTCTCTTGTATTCCTATTTAATATTTTAAAACCCCAGGAGCATCGCTGACTTCACTACTTGAAAGTGGGACAAGACATATTAGATTCCAAGTGGCCGATCATGGAACAAGATTATGCCAGACTATGCCTGCATCTGGATTTTGTTATTTAGAAAAGCCTGTGTCCCATTTATGCAGAACAATTAGCGGTTGGTCTCCAAACTTGGCTGCTTTGTTTCCTTTTGGATCCAGGAGGAGTCAGATGCCAGGTACTGGCTTTTGCAGCTCTGTTTCACCACCAGGTAGCTTGGGTTATTAAATGCTGTAGCAGCTTCAGTTACAGGCAGCCCTACTTGCTTGTCCTGTTCCCACCCATTTCTGCTGCCTGCCAGACTGCCCCTGTCACCCCCAGTTGACACTGAGGACAGACAGCTAAACCAGTAAAATCTAGAAGTGTCTAGGTAGAGAGTCATCCCTTTCCAAGACCTGCAGGAAGGTCAAGAGGATTTCCAAAGTGGGGGCTGGATGTTTTTGTGGGGGTGGATGGTGAGAGGAAGCTGGGAGGAGACACAGGGACAAGTCACATCCGGAGTTTTCATGACTCAAATTCAGTAAGTGTATCACATTAGTCACAGGAAAAATGCATGCCCTGCAGTTGTCCAGGTGTCTGGGCCATCTCAGGTTGGCATCTCTTTCATGTTGTTGTAACATGTCCAGCTGATAGTTAATTAAGCATATAAATAGATTTTCCCCCAGCAGAAGAAACACACCCATGTATTTCGGAAGGTACACTGAATCACAAGCATTAACATTTCACGGTCTGTGTCCGATGGTGGGGGGGAGCTCATAACCTGCAGCAAGGCAGTTAAAATAATCAATGAGTGCATGTTTAATCCCAAGAAAGGGGAGGGGGGATTGAAGGGACGGAAGGAGAGAGAGAGAGGGAGGGAGGGAGGGGGGGTGTGGTGGCTGCGCAAGGGGGGGGGT
>JAWWMA010000100.1:66475910-66501092 GCA_035041425.1 Mionectes olivaceus | reverse complement strand
TAAAGGGGGGGGGTGAGGGGAGGGAGGCGGGAAAGGTGCTGATTTCAGCCCTGTAGCGTCAGGATTGCGTCAATTTGGGTTTCAACCACGTCTTCAGTCTCAGAGCAGAGCTACTCAGAAGAGCCAAAACAGAAAGGGGGTTGCAAATCAGTGTGCAAAAGGGAGGACCGAAGGCTCCCCTCCCCCGTCTCCTCCAGTCCCTTTACAGCCTCCTTCTCCACTGTCCCCACTGCTCCTGTCTCTGGGTTTTGGGGTGTTTTCTGTTGTTGTTTTCTTTTTCCTTCCTTTAATTTTTTTTATTAGTATTTTATTTTATTTAAACTGCGCTGGAAAAGACAGTTACTCGGGCGCTGTGACAGCCGGGGTGACAGCAAGGCAGTGCGTTTGGTGCTCCGGGCGGGTCGCTTGGCATCCGGGGAGGCGCCTCCCGCGCCCCTGGACCGCGTCTCCAGCACCGCGGAGAGCGAATCCAGCACCGCGGACAGCGGCCCCGAGCCCCGGGCGGCAACTCCAGCGCCGCAGGCAGCGGCTCCAGAGCCCCTGACAGAGGCTCCAAGCCCCGGACAGCGGCTCCAAGCCCCGCGGACAGAGGCTCAAGACCCGCGGACACCGCACGCCGCCAACATGGCTCCGATCGCTGACAGCCGCCAGCAGTTCGGTGAGTGCATCCCGTGCATCCCTGCCCCGGATCCCTTCGCCGGGGGACGGGGGCTCTTCACCTCCCCGGCAGGAAAGCAGCTGCTGAGCTACCCGGCGCCTCCCAACACGCAGCTTGTTGGGAGGAACCTGATCATCCACCGCCCCCCCCCCACCCCACCACCTCCAGTTCTGTTCTATCTCAGAAGTTGTGTGAATTTGCTTTCTTTCTCTCCTCTCTCTTCCTTCCTCCCCACCCGTTCCCCATCCCCGGGTAAAGTATCAGAAGCGATAAAGAGGTTTGTCGCAGGTGTGTTTTTTGGGTGAGAGAGATTTGGGGTTGTTTTCTGTGTCTTGGTTAAAGTAGCGTGCCTCCGGAGTTAAGTGATGTAAACGCATCCTGTGCCACACAGAAAATCTTTGTTCAAGACACTGTTGGAATAATTGTCCTTCCTTCTTTTTTCTTGTTGTAGGTCAATCATTAGATAAAGTGAAAGATGGTCCTGCAAAGGGCATTGCTAGGAAGATGAAAATACAGATTTTCAGTGTTTTTAGTTGAACAGCTGCATCTTGAGCACATTGGGTTAATTGAGAATAGCAAAGATGACAATGAACTTTTCAGTTTTGCCATTTCTGTGCACTGTATGTACTGTAATACCAGAAGTTTCAGAAACAGTCATATATGTGCATTATGAAACACATACATAAATTGCTTTACTCAGAAAAGCTGTAAGTAGAAACATTTCTGACCTCTGCTTTACAAATATTGACTCCAGTGTACATTATGTTTGATCTATCAGTGGTTTGATTCAAAGATCATTCCACTGACTTAAGTGAAGAGAATCCAGATTTATATCACAGAAGTGGAATAATAACTTCCCCAAGAATCAGTAGGTGATACTTCCTATTAAATGCACTGCTTTGAGTGTTAACTAATTGATTTAAATTATGAAAACAGCAAGAAATTCAGGTTGCAACATAACTAATTGTAAATATAAAACCGTTTTAGTTACCATTTTGTATTCTTTCCTATTCTACCCACTTGATATTTCTAACCACAACTGTGACATCATGCTTTTCTAATTACTTATTTAAGAAAGATAATTAATATTTTAAGCATCAAATTGATTCTACCACTGGTTTCAGTCATTGTAGAATTAAAGTAGAACATAATATCCATTACTATAAAAAGTCTATCATCTCATAAGGAAGTATTGTAAATGTGCAAATCATTCTTGAAAGCCATTAAAGTATTCTGATTAGTTTCCAATTACTTTTAGCCTTTTACTTCTATACCGTGTATACTTAAATTTCTGAAGCCCAGGGAGTTCCTGAAAACTCCCTGGAAACTCCAAACCATGTGCTTAACTTAGGGAAAATACTTTCACTTATGTATAAGATTTTCATTCATTTCAGTAAGTTCTTACAATTAAGGATATTGACTGGTACACCTTGTAGGTGCAAGGGGAGTGACACAAATGTTGTCAGAAGAAATTAATATCCAGGTCTGATCCTTTCTGTGCTGGAACATCATGTCCTACTTTGTTCTGATAGTATTGTTGTAGATTTTTTTTTCTTTTTCTGAATCATCCCAGCAAAAAGCAAAGGTATAGCGGCAGTGCCAAGCTTATACTTGGATGGAGCTGATCTGGTGATATGTACAGGGGGATAGTCTTGCTTTACTCATCCAGAACGATCATTTCTGAGAGAACCAGAACTGTTACATAATTGCCTTTATGCATAAACAATGTCATGCCATTAATATTCTACTGGACATCCACTGTTGCAGAGAAAAAAGATTAAGCTCTGATTGTTACATCGTGGGATGTTTAAACTCATTTAGTAATGTTACTTATGGGCAAAATTGGATTTCCAATTAGATGTGCTCATTTACCCTTCGATGCATGCTTTGAAGGGCTAATGATACTCTATATGTAAGCAATGTATCCACATGGCAATTGGAGGTTGTAAGACTTGCTCAGGTTTCTTTTTATTCAGTTGAAGTATAGGATTCATATGAAGGTAGAAGAGATTTAGTATTTTAATTCTTTTCTTATATACTTCTAAAAAGTACGGACCCTATCTGTAAACTCCCCATAAGCTTTGATTCATGGTGTCTTAAATGCAAAGCTTAGTGGTTATCAGTGATACATATAAAAGGTTTTTTTTCATCTTTGAACTCACATATGACTACCTAATGTCATATCCATCTGGAAAAGACACTTGGTATATAATTGTTATAAATTTTCTTGATAGACTTCCTCCTACAAAGTATAGAAAATCCCAGTGAAACTGTTGAGTGCTAAAACCTCCAATTAAACTCACTTCTTTCAAGAGATACCTCCAGGCAATTATGGGATCAGACCATAAAAAATGAGTTGAGTGTACAAAGTATTCTGGGAAAGAGTATGAAAAGCAGATGAAAAATCTGTAGGTAATGCATGTTTCAGAATATATTTTATCTAACTAACAAAACTCCATAAACTCAAAGCTGAAATCTTCTGAGAGCTGCTATTACTCACAGACATATAAACTCAGGCACTGCTCACAGAGGATTGAGATAGACTAGAAATTATGAACAGTGATTATCATTAGGATGGGAATAGCATTTTCCTTCCTAACACTCCTTGTGTGGAAAAATACTAGCATAACAAGCATTCCTTAGTGTGGGACTGCACTCTCATGCCTGCAGGTGGCGAGCAATCTGTACAGTGAAAAGCACTTTCAGGCTGTCGATCCTGCTGCTGTTACCATCTCATGTCAGTCTGCTTTGCTAAGTCAGTACTTCATTAAATATCACACAGAGTCCAAAGCGTCACTGCTTATATGCTTGTTGCTGTTTATTTGGTTTGCAGATGAAATTCCTACAGTGGTTGGGATCTTTAGTGCATTTGGCCTTGTCTTCTCTGTCTCCCTGTTTGCTTGGATCTGCTGCCAACGCAAATCTTCCAAATCCAATAAGACCCCTCCATATAAGTTTGTCCATGTTCTGAAGGGGGTTGATATTTACCCTGAGAATCTCAACAGCAAGAAGAAGTTTGGAGCAGATGATAAAAGTGAAGCGAAGAACAAATTAGCAATGCCAAAGAATTCTCTCCATCTTGACCTGGAGAAGAGAGATCTAAATGGCAACTTCCCCAAAACAACCACAAAAACGCAGAGCTCTCCAGATCTCGAAAATTCATCTCCTAAGCACTTTGCAGAAAGGAAGAAAGATTCAGTATCTCCTGATAGCTTAAAATCCATCACGTCCCTGTCATCTGAAGATAAACAAGACAAGCTAGGAACTCTCTTTTTCTCCTTAGAGTACAACTTTGAGAAAAAGGCATTTGTAGTGAACATCAAAGAAGCTCGTGGGCTGCCAGCAATGGACGAACAGTCGATGACTTCTGATCCCTACATCAAAATGACAATCCTGCCTGAGAAAAAGCACAAGGTGAAAACCAGAGTGCTGAGAAAAACCTTAGATCCAGCTTTCGATGAGACTTTCACATTTTATGGGATCCCCTACAGCCAAATTCAAGACCTAACACTTCACTTCATGGTCTTGAGCTTTGATAGATTTTCCAGAGATGATGTCATTGGAGAAGTCCTCATTCCCCTCGCTGGAACTGAACTCTCAGAAGGAAGGCTTCTCATGGACAGAGAGATCATCAAAAGAAATGTTAGGGTAACACCTTATTTATTTAAGCTTTAAAAGTATTATGCTAGTGTTAGTTATGATTCTTGGGTAATGCTACCACCATTTTGGAAAGAAGAGTGAAAAAGCTCACCATGTGATTAATGCAGGTGCTTTCATAATGGCATTATGAGGAAGCCATTATATAAATGCGATTAAAAACTCCCAAACATTAAAATGAGCATCTTGCAAGAAATTGCTAATGTCCTAAACTCTAATTGTTTATTCAGCTGGTCCAGCAGGTTTAAATGGACCAATTTATGCTAGGTCAAGTGGCCTCAATCCACACTAATTTATTTTTAATTGCTTTTAAATGAAAGAATAGAAATACTCTTCCCTCCCCTTTTCTATTTAATACCATTCTTTCTTAAATTCTTAAAGAATTTAGATAGTCTTAGTTACGGAATTGGAACCTGCTAGGGACCATATTGTTGATGCAGTAGTCTGTTCTTGCACTTTGGTGCTGTTACTCCCTTGTTTCTCGTGAATTTTGACACACTCTGCAGCTTTTCTAAAGATAGTAAGACAGAAGGGAGAAGCCAAAAACTTACTGAAGTCAATGGCAAAATGTACTGACTTCGCTGGGACAAAAATATTTCATACCATGTTGTCTCATTTCTAAATATAAGGATCATTTACAGCTATCACAGCTGCAAGACAGAAATGCACATGCATCACACACACTTCTCTTAATCTCTGCTAAGGAGGTGAAATGTGTATTGACTTTCAATTTGATTGTTTTCAAAGAGCAAGTATACTGACAAATCAAATAAATGTCTACTAGGCACCATACCTATAACTAATATTGTTATTTTGCAATTCTATCACTATATTACAACAAATATAACTATATCACTGATCTTTTGTTGATAACTTATTGGATTTTCTGGTATAGGAGGTACTATCTTTTCTTGTTTCCCTTGTTCTCCTTCTTCCTGTGAAATAAATTACTGGCAATTCAAAATCTAATAATCATAGAGAAAATCTTTGATCTCACCTTTATTTCATGTATATTATGCTGCTTTAGAAAGTGCCAGGAGAAAACAGTTTGAATCTTTCATGTTTAAAGTATTTTACTGAATATTTTTTATTTATCTTCATTAGATTTCCCCCCTCCAATACATCTATATGGAATTTTGTTTTGGCTAAGATATTTTTTTGTTTACTGAGATTTTTTTCTTAGGATGTAGGATTTCAGTTCTACCCTCTGAAGATAATGATGCCATGTCAACCTATGCTTTAATTTATTTATTATTTATTTTTGTTCAGTCTGATAAGCAATCATAAGAAAAGCTATATAGCTACAGTAGAGGGAAATTATATTCACTATGTTGTATCCTTTTGCATAGTTTTAGGGCATACAGTTATGCAACATTTCATAAATATTCTTAATTCTGTCAATATAATTGCTTATAAATAGTTTTATTTCTTTTTTCTTTGCTTTGCTTTCCTCAGAAGTCATCTGGGCGTGGAGAATTACTGGTGTCTCTCTGTTATCAGTCTACAACAAACACACTCACTGTTGTTGTTTTAAAAGCCAGGCATCTACCTAAGTCTGATGTGTCAGGATTATCAGGTAATGGTTTTAATAATGGATGTGCCCTAAGAATATAAAACAGAATGAGAGAAGACAGTTGAAACGTGGCATTTTAAATCCCATAAATGCAGAAGTGGTGTTTCTATTATTTACAGTCTATTCATTTTATTCATATCTAGGTCAACGCTTTATTTCCAGGATATGTATTTTACAAATTTGTTCTTCAATCACACCAAAAAAAAAGGCGGCATCTGTTAGCAGTGGAAACCAATGAGTTTTATGATTGTCTTGAACAGAACCCATCTGCCATAAGTGCGAGATGTTGTTTGCAGATACTAAAAGCTTTTATTTATGACAAGAAATCAGTTTATTTGTAGAAGATTCGTATTGAGTGAGATCATCATATTCATCTAAGCTTTGCACAAAGAAAAGCAACCAGTTACATCTGTGCTGAATTTGGAACACTGAGCACTAGTGTTTCTTTGGCAAGGTGAAAAGGTGAACCATGCCAGTGCTGGAAGCAGGCTGGAAGCAGGCTGTAACACAACACCCGTGCTTTATCATGATCCAAACTTGGACTGCACTAAGATGGATCAGGTTTTGTCCTCTCTCCCCCTTGACTTCTGCCATTTCTCATTCAGAGGAACCTCCTTTGAAGCCAATTCTAGAAATACACTTGATGCACCGTAAGTCTAGATAACATAATAACAATAAAAAAATTAATGTTCAATATATAAGGATAAGACTGCCACACAAAACAACAGTAGACAGCAAAGGGCTACTGTAGCACATCTACTGCTGATTCTTTACACAACTGATAGTCTTTCATTTCACAAGGTTGTTTGAAAGAAGTAGAAGATGAAATAGTTTTGGGAAACACTGGATAGTAACTACTACAGCAAATAATACAATTTTTCTATTTCTCATATCCAGAAATACTACAATTTATCTAGAAAATTAACCTACTCTGGATCCAGTATAACAAAGCTATAGATAACTCACCTCAGGTTCCATTTAAATCCTCCTTCTGATCTCCATTTTCTCCGCGTATCCAAAGGAGAAAGGATATAAATGGAGTCCAACAACCTACTCCACTAAAAGAGGGCATACATATGTTTCACAATCCATCCCAAAGTCACATGAGACATTGAAGGTTTCATGAAGACAGCATGATAACAAGCTGACCAAGTCTGGTTGAGGTTTATGCAGGCAGGAAAACAGATAGATTAAAAAGCACCCCTCTCTTGCTCACAGGAGCCACCTGGACCCCATAGAATATCCAAACTGCTAATTTGTTTACTGCACCTCTTATGAGCAAAGCTATAAATTGTTTTGCTCTTAATGCTTCCCTCAGTGGAGTCTCATTAACTCATAAGGCCAGGTTCAATAGATATTTGGGTGTTAGCAGTATACTGAACTCACGACATTTATTATTTCTTCTGTAACTTTCCACTCATCCCAACATTAATCTTGGGCAAGGAAGAGGGTGAAATGGTGTTTCAATGGGATAAACCAAGCAACTGCATAATTTAACCTCCTTAGAAAGAGGGATACAACCTCCTTGATCTCCTTGATCACTGGTGTTGAGGTCTCCTAATAGACCCAATGAAATCAAGTGGAACACTCTGGCCTTATCCAGTATCTGATCAGAGAAGACAGTCAGAAAATGTCCTTTAAAAAGAAATGAAGAATTGTGTGAATCATCTGATAGATACTGATTTTGGTATTTTTAATGTTTGTGGGACATATATTAATTTCAAAACCAACGAACATTTTCATCATATGTAGTCTTATTTCTGAAGTGTTTAGTATGGTGATAGAGTATGAAAGTGAAGAGGTAATTTTTTATACCCCACTCCTGGTACACCCCTGTAAGTTGAAGTAAAAAAACCCCCACCTTTTAATCATACAACTATTTCATTCTGATAACTCTGACATAACATTTCTAAATACAGGTCAGTTTTAATATTACTTTTTCTAAAAAAGTATTCAACTGTTCTCGATGATTAACTGGGTGATTGTTTACAAAGAATATCTTGCTTGACTGAGTTCAATAGGAAAGATTTTGTACTACATCACTGCACCACGAGAACCTGGAAGCAGGCCCACATTTGCAATGAATAAATGCCAAGGTACTTGAAGGAGATGATAAAATGTTCTATATAATTCCTCTGAAAGAAGAAATATGACCATTGTTGAAGACATTCAAACATTTGAATCTCATAACAATTGAATAATTATGAGGAATGTAAACACTCAAAGTTGATTGACAGCTGAAAATATGGACATTTTCCTTTCCCTTATTCAATAGTAGCGCAGCACAGATATAAAGTCAAATACATATCTTAACAACAGACACACCATTGCATTTAAAATTTTGTGTCAAATTTGTTCAGTAACAATCTGTGGCAGCAATTTAATCAAGCTAATTGACTTTTGTTGAACCACAGCAGAAATATCACATCTATTTATCCATTCTCTCAGCAAGAGTTTATTCTCTCCTTTCTGAGGTTTTCTCTGCATGAGCCTTATCAGCACTGATGATTATCCCTGGTAAAATGTGCTTAAAGAAGATTTCCGTTACACATAAATATGTAATGATACATATTCTTCAGAGTCCTTCAGAAATTTGTGAACTTTCAGACCACCTTTGCAGGTAATAGAGGGTTAAAGGACTGTGGGACAGGATTTATCTCATAAAGGAGACACCTGCATTTGATCACAGTCTAAACTTCACTGGCTGTCTTGGTCATATCTTTGGTGACCGCAAAGGGATATTGAAGGGGTAATTCAGCTGTAAACAGAAAGATTGGATGAGATGAATCATCTTTAATAGCTTGAAACATCTACTCACTGTGATGTAATTACATTAAATAGTTATGGAATTTATCATTAACTAGATGGAAGAATTTCTAAACAACACTGTTCAATATCTGACCTGTGCTCTTTCTTTTAATTTCAGACCCTTATGTCAAAGTGAACCTGTACCATGCTAAGAAGAGAATTTCTAAAAAGAAAACCCATGTGAAGAAGTGCACCCCCAATGCAGTGTTCAATGAATTGTTTGTTTTTGACATTCCTTGTGAGGGCCTTGATGATATCAGCATTGAATTTCTGGTTTTAGATTCAGACAGGGGGTCCAGGAATGAGGTCATTGGTCGGTTAACCTTGGGATCTTCAGCAGAAGGAACAGGTGGAGAGCACTGGAAAGAAATTTGTGAATATCCTAGGAGACAAATTGCCAAATGGCATATGTTATGTGATGGTTAGCAGCCTAGAGAGAGGCTGGAACTTTGAAAACTATATCTATTTCCATAGGCAAGGAGCAGCTTTTTTTTTTCTTAGCTATGTATAATTACAAGCATTTAATTCGAAGACTTTTTTTTTCTTTTTTTTGGGGGGATGGGGGTTTGAAATAAAACTGAATTGAATTATCAGAACAGAAGGTAACTAAATTTTCACAATAAATAACAGAATTTCTATATCATTAGACTTTAACATAATGGGATCAGATTCATATTATTCTAGAGTTTAAATAGGCTGTAACTTCTGAAGCACTATAAACTTCAATAGGAACAGACTATATTTTATGAAAAAGTCACTGGAAACTTTATTATTACTGTTATATAGAAGAAAATAACCTCATTATAATATAGCACTAGCTCTGAAAAACCCCACCTATGGCTTATTGATAAGGGGATGAATTTATAAAAGCCATGGGGAATGAGGGTGAGTAGGAGGGGAGTTCCTTCTGCCCCTCCATCCAAAACCTTCTTTTATGAGAATTTAATTACTGTTTATAAGTTTTGATTGTTTATACTTTGACCATCCCAAAGAATTAAGAGATTTTCAACATTTTGTTCTACATATCACATCATGTGCAACTAGTTGTTTTATGTGCGGAAATGCTATGTTATCATTTGCACTTGGATTTTTTATATGTATTTATATAATTTGTTTTGTTAGAGTGACCAAAACAGATACATTCTTCAAATTGTTGAGCAAGTTAAAAAACTTTTTTTGTTAAAAGGGCTCCTTTACGGGTGACTGTACATGTTACAGTATAGCTAAAATTCGGGGTTTGATATGGCTTGCATTTTTTTCCTCTAGGTAGGATTACACTTTAAGCATTTCAAGCCATAGAAAAGCATTTCTGTTGAGCTGAGGTAACATACAGGATATTACAGTCAATGACTTTTCACCAGTTATTTTTGAACCATTCAGGAGTAGTTAAAGAAAAGTTGTTTCTTCTTTTTTGTTTTTTTTGTTTCATCAAAGAACTAAAAAATAGTGAGTCAGAGAACAAAACCTTATTCTGCTGCTTAACTTCTTGAATTGTAACTAATGCCATTACAGTCAGTACTAATATACAAATTTAAAGCATTTTTAAACTTTTGCAGAATAGGAAAAAGAGCTCACAGTATAATTTCTCAAGTATTGTGTAGGCAAAGTACTTGGAAAGTGCTTTTCACTTAGATTATATGGATTAATGTACATTACTGATTGTGCTGAAAATTGGTGGTGGCAAGGGAAAATAACATCCAGATTTCATGTCAGTGTGACACATGTCTATTTAAACTTAAATTGTGTCAGGCTGGAGAAATATCAAGTGTAACTATAAAAAGTGTACAAATAAAGCATTTAGACCTGTGAAATTTAGTCTTGGTCTCACCAGTTAGACTTTTAGGTTGTCAGAACTATAGCACAACGATAAGCAGATTAATTCCTAAGGTTTGTACACTAATTTCTGATACAGAATTGTTTGCAAATATTAGTCCTGCTTCATTTTCTATTACACTATATATAAAGAAGAAGATAATGATGTTAGTTGTTGACATAAGAAGGATTTTAAAAGTGGAAAACCATTTTCAGTATTTTTGCATCCATCATTTTGTCATGTGTAATCCCACTGAAGTAAGTGAGACTCTTTGGGAATTAAGGTATTGCTCAGTGTGAGTAAAGGTAGCAGGATGGGTATGCCAGGTTAAAAGAAACCACAAACATACATTGAATGTCAAACTACTTTCATTAAACAACAGACTTAGGTCCTATTAAAAACTATTGGGGATTTGTTGTCTACTTTACCTGTTCTCATATGGCCAAACTATGTTTGCAGGAAAGGACACTGAAATATGAAATATGCAAGTAGACAAATAGTACTGGAAGAATTCCATTGAGGCTCTTCCAGGTTTTGTGTCAGTATTTTCTCCAGTTTTTGAGAATGTGTTTGATACAACAGTGTTTATAGATTTCTGTAAAAATACATTTTCAAAATAACATAAACATGCTTTTTATGATAATGCTCAATGTAAAAATATTGCGTATTGTATGTATAAAGGAGAGGAATCTTTTTTGATTATTTCTTTAGAAAGCTGATTAACTGCTTAAGGGCTAGAGTTTGCCAGCCACATTCAAGCAGAGCTAATCCAAAGCCACCAAGTGAAAGAAAAGATGCCCACAGGCTGCAGTGGGGTTTGAAGTGCAATCACAGAACAAAACTCTTCTCCTGAGTCAACCCAGGAATGTCACTGGGACCATGGATGAGAATAGATAAGGGGATACTCTTTGATCCAATTGAGACTGTGAGAGTTTAAGTTCAGTAACACACAACCAGAGTTGTCGCAATTTCTAGTAAGGAAAGACAAAGGAAAGAACTATACTGAGAGTGATTGCACGCAAGAGAATGGGACAGCTTGTAATCAACAAAGGATGGAGGTTTTGTATATTGGCCCATAAGTAGTAAATTATGTCTAAAAATCAGATGACAGGACTCATCTGTCTCCAATGGAAATAAAATACAACATTAGCAGATAATAGTTCCATCTTTCTGAATTAAAGCTGGGTTGTGATCATCTTCCATTTTACATCCAACAAGTCGTCATCAATTTCTTCTTAATTTTTTTTTTGAGTTTCTGTAGCAGCTTGAGGGTCAATATTTCTACCAGCTAAATGCAGTTGTTGCTGGGGGGTTGGGGTGGGGGAAGGAACAGACAAGGGAAGTAAAGACACTTTTATCAAATCTAAAATACCCTGTAAATAGATTGGATCTTTTGATTTTTTCTTTTTTTTTTTTTTTCATTTGAATCAATGTTATCTTGGAAAGTTGAGTAAAGACGACTTGTAACACATTTTAAACCAGACAAGTCAGGAGCAAATGTAGACCTGTGCTGAGATGAGAAATTCTGCTGTTTTATAAAGTATTCAATTCTCATTGTGAATATCTTGAACTCTGTTAAGGATACTGTACTGTATTAAACATGTAAAAAATTATGTTTGTCTAAGTAGCTTACAAAAATAATAACTCCTTGAATGGGAGACTACTCATGTCTGGAGATCTGTCGTAACTAAATACCTGATTCGTTATGGTGTTGTAACTTAATAGAAGTTATTCAAGAGGAAGCATGGTGTATGAGATTTTGTAAGTTATTTGTGCTGGTTCTGTATGTTGTGCCATCTGTGTAAGACAAGAATAAACTGCTGCTTTTGTTCATCCCATCCTAAAATAACTATCCCACCAATGTATCTTTTCCAGAGATTTTGGCTATTTTTTATGTTCATGGTCTACTCTCTTGTGCTTCTATCACAAAAAACATTTGACATGCAAAGTCTTTCTCGTCTCACAGAGGTGGATTAGACTTGTTCTGCCAAACACTACCCAGGTATATCATGTGTTCTTTACTCCTAACTGCTTGCTTCATGCTTACATTAGTCCTGGACTGTACTGTACATTCAGACTAGAATCTGGAACATGGCCCATGGCTAAAAATCTGAGCCCTACATGGACTAATATACAGATGTAAATAAGACTGAATTCTGATATATTAGGTGGAAGAAGCAAAATCCAAGTCAGACTGCCTTGTTGTCATTTTAGTTGTTTTTCCAGAAGCAGAAAATATCCCCATATCTGTCAGGCTGTATGATCTCCTTTTAGACAAGGAAGTCATGCCAGGAGCCAGCTTGTCAGGTGAGTTTGGAAGTTATGGTAGAGAAAGCCATGTGCTGTACATAAATACAAGCTTTGCTGTTGTGGTTTCTAGGCTTATTAGAGCATTCACCAGCACGGAACCAAAAACTAAGGAGGGAAGAATGCAACTGCAGCAGGGATACATACACATTGCCATTTAATGAGCTTACATTGTGAGCCTACAACCAGTCAACTGGAAGAGATCCCTGATCCTTCTCACAGAAATCAATTACAGTATCCACTAGCCAAACACATGAAATGGAACATCTTCCATGGTTATAAAGGGCTTACAGAATACTGTTAGACCTCAGGGATTTGTCCTGCACAGAGCAGGAGATCTGTAAACTCCTTCTATTTTTACAGCATCAGGAACAGCAACGTGTTACACACACAGTAAAAATACATAACCACAGATGCCTATGAACAGCACTTCTTATCCTAAAACAAGATTCAAATATGTTCTATGTAAGCTGCCACCTTCATGTCTGCACTCTGCCTTATGATGTCTCATGAAGGTGCTGAACAGCTCCTGGTGCTCGTGTGGCTGCTGTAACTGGCACTGACATTTGCTTTGCTGCTGGTGACCACTATTTGGTGCTGAAATTCACTTTGGTTGCACTGAGACCACTAGTCCACCTCCACCCAGTAATCCTACCCAGCCCTATGGGGAAGGGATGTGTCAGCACACTGTGCTGCTCCGACTGCTGCGTCTGTTCTGCAGCTGTGGGCTTGGTCCTTCTGTGTGAAGTACCAAACTTCTCCAGCAGCAGCCCAAACCCAACAGGAACTTCCAGAATTAGAGGACCAGAACTACTGCTGCATGCTCAGAGGCTGCCACTGGTCAGTAGATATCTGCCTATTTGAAGTTCACTGCTGGTGGTGGCACCTCTGTTCACGGTTCCTGCAGTGTCTTGGGAAGTCCTTCCCCAGACACCCCTTCACAGCCATTCCCAAAATGTTTCTCCAGGCTGAGACCTTCCTCCCAGGTCTTGTACGTGGACATTGAAACTCTCACCAGTTGCTGGCACATGCCATGATCCACCCTCACTACTCCTGAAGCTGCAGCAGCCCCAGCCACACAACTCACGGATGTCATAAAGCTTCTGGAAATGTATACCTGTTTCTCTTTAAAAGTTCAGGATGTCGCTCACCCTGCAGGTCCACTGGGCTTTCTTGCTATGAACGTTTCTGACAGTAACATGCTCTTAGGCCATTAAAGAACAGGTTGAGCCTGGCTGGGTTTGCATTTTTTTAAAGTGGACATTTTGGCATGGAGTTTGGGTTTAAGTGAAACACACAGAAATGCAAGGTCCTGCTGGGTGACAGGTGAGTGCTGTAAGCTGTTATTGAGAGCAGCCTCGCTAGGGTTGTGGCTGCACATGGGGATGAGGCAGTGGTTGCGTGCAGGAGTTCTGAATCATAGTGTTCTGGACTGTGAGATAAATTAGGATAGATTGTTTGTGATGTTAAGCTAATGTTTCAAAAAGATCTCTGTCTTTCTTCCACGTAAGAAGTACTGCGTCATGAAAGGCTCTAGTTCTTATGAAACAGAACAAAATAAGAATAGAAGGGAAAAAAAAAAGGCATAATATTCAACATGGAGAAGTTCAAAATGCACAAAGAAACATGGTAAGATTATTTTCTTTTGAAATTTCAGGTGAAAAACATAATTTTAAAACAATATAATTGCTGTTACAGGTGTTTTTTTTCTAATCAGCTAAGGGTGTTGTGTGGTGGTTATAATATTTAATTTAGTCTTGAAGACAACCACAAGGATAACCATGAATTTACTCTGACAAATGCTCTAAATATTTTACATGGCTCAGAAAACACCACTGTTTTTATAGAAACAAGTAAGAAGTATTTCACAGTATCGCTTACTCTATTGATTACACCTCTGTAATACTCAATGAAATTGACTTCAGGATAGTGTGAATGAAAATTTTGGTTGGACAATAGCAGATGGACGGGGAAACCTTTGCACTTCTGCATCTGAAGTATCTCTCTATATTGATTTGTAGGGTAAATATACAGTATTATAGCCTCAATTTTCCTTTCAGTATCACAGGATAAAGCTTAAAAACATCAATAGTAGATACTAACTTTTGTTATGAATTATTATTTTTGCTGTTCTCTGGGGCTGTAATGCTGCTCTGGGGACTGTATTTTCTTCGGATAAATCCCTCAGAGCCTAGCGCTGAAATGGATATATAGTGAGAAGAAAATACATGTGAATCACAAACAGGCATATAACAATAGAGAACTATCCCAACCTAAAATCAGAAATTATATTAAACAGCAATAAAACTAACAGAGAAGTAAATCAGTTTGAAAAGTACATTAGTAAAATGTCAGCAGAGAAAAAGAGGTAGAAGTCTAATACTTTTTCAGAACGAGCAAACACAAAGTACAGTTGGTGTCTGATATACCTTTGTGAGTCATGTGAGGAGCAGCTGAGGGAGCTGGGAGGGCTCAACCTGGAGAAAAGGAGACTCAGGGGGGGACTTTCTTGCTCTCTATGACTCTCTAACAGGTGAAAGTTGGGCTCTGCTCCCAGGAGATGAGTGACAGAATGAGAGGACATGGCCACGAGCTGCACCAGGAGAGGTTCAGGTGGGACATCAGGAAGAATTTTCTCACAGAAAAGGTTGCTAAACATTAGAAGGAGTTGTCCAGGGACATGGTGGAGTCACCTCTCTGGAGGGGTTTGAGGAACAACTGGGCATGGCTCAGTACCATGGTCTAGTTGACAAGGAGGTGGTGGACCAAAGGTTGGACTTGATGATCTTGGAGGTCTTTTCCAACCTAAACAATTCTATGATTTTGTGATTTCTGTTGGTTGTTTTTCCCCTTAATCAACCAGTGAAAGCACCATACTCTTATTTTAGCCTTCTTTGACACATATCAGTTAATGGCCATTTATTCTAACTTTAAGTTCTCTGTCTATGGTTGGTGTTGCATTGACTTTAAACAAAGGTTGCAGGGGTTGAGTGTTGTATTCCTTTTTATTTATAAAAATTGTCTGAAGAACTGCCCAGGTTTCACTGTTAAGAAGTGCTTGGGAACAAGGCTGATGCTGTCAGGTCTGGACGGAAACGATGATACCAGGAAGCTGTTTGTCATGGGTGTTCCTCTTCCATGCAGGGAAAGCACTTTGCTTTCATCCCTGGTTAGAAGAACAAGAGGGAAGTTTTGACCAGAGATACTTTCAGAACAAGATGTTTTGTTTACTGCTCTGCTGCAGGCTAAGTACCTGCATTCCTTATCACTTTTTTATTTGTCAAACCTCAGGTTTGCTGCCCTAAAAGATCCTTTTCATAAGTATGATGCTTGCTGATGGCAAGCAGCACTGCTGAGAAGAACTTGGGGTGCTGGTGGGTGAAAGTCTGGACATGACCTGGCTGTGTGTCCTGGAAACCCAGAGAGTCAATTGTACCCAAAAGCAATTTGGGCAGCAGGTTGAGGGAGGAGACTTTCTCTCTCTGCTCTCATGAGATCCAGCTTTGAGCACTCTATTGAGCTCTGGGGAAACCCCAATGCAGAAAAGGCATCAACCTGTTGGAGTGAGTCCAGAGGAGGCCACCAGAATGATTAGAGGGATGGAGCACCTCTGCTGTGGGAAAAGATTGAGAGAATTGGGATAATTCAACCTGGAGAAGAAAAGACTTCGGGGTTACCTAATTGCAGCCTTTCAGTAGTTAAAGGGACCCTGCAAGAAAGATGTAGCTGGGCTATTTACAAGGTCGTGTAGTGACAGTACAGGGGAATGGCTTAAAACTGAAAGATTTAGAATAGATAAGAAAAAATTCTTTACTGTGGGGGTGGAGAGGCTCTGGCACAGGTTATCCAGAGAAGCTGTGTCTGCTCCACCCGTGGAAGTGTCCACGGCCAGATTGGATGGGTCTTGGAGCAAGCTGGGATAATGGAAGGTGTCCCTGCTCATGGCAGGTGGTTGGAAGAAGATGGACTTTGAAGTCCCTTCCAACCCAAACCTTTATATGATTCACCCTAACAGACAACCTACATATGTTACTACCCCTGTACCCATTTCCAGTAGTCACGGTTCTGCTACATCCATAACCAAATTTGGAATTTCTGATACAGTTACCTAGGTAACCGAATCCTCACAGGCTTTTATTGATACCTTCTCTTGGAAATGGCTGGCACTGCAAAATTTGACTCCCACAAAAATCTTCAGTGCTTCCCTCTGTGAAAGTGAGTCGTTTCTGACTACAACTGTCACTTAACCATTTGTGATACCACTCATGGTGCTTTCTGCAATTTTTTTTTATCTTGCATCACCACTGATCGTGTTCAGCAGCTTCTCAAGCTGTGCTCAGTAGTTTTCTTGTTGAGTTGGTTAGTCACTGGTTAATTGTTTGACTGTAGTCTAACATTAACTGGTATGTTCCTTATGTGTTCATATATTTTTGAAGGATATAAAATAAGGTTAAATAATTAGGACTGAATTGTTGGTATCCAATATATCTATGTTAAACAAGGAGATAGTTTATTTCCCCTTTGCACAATGGGTTGATATTTTAGCTCTGAACTAGGGTCAGCCAAGAATCTGCATGGGTGAGATTTCTAAATGAGGCTGGTTAGGGCCATTAAGAGCCCTGAGAGGTACCTTGAGAGGCATTTTACATAACTCTATAATATCTTTTAACACTTCATTTAAGTGGGTCAAACTGTGTCAGTCTTGAACCTTTCTTAACCCTGTCCTTGTTGAATTATTTTTATTACTTCATTCCTAATTTGGATTAAGTCTCTTACCTCACAGTTAATGCATAGATTCTGAAAAAAAATACATCATTTTCTGTTACATATTCAACAGCCAAATTCTTTTCTCTCTCTGTCTCCTACAAACAACATTACAAAGCCAGAGGCTGAGATACAAATTGTCCTTCAATACTCAGTGGAAAATCTGGATGCACAAAACTGGGGAAACTCTGAGGTTTCACGAGTTAAACTTCAACTGTCTCTGACAAAAACTGTAAAAATACAACTGAGACAGAGGCAAATATGTGCCTGACCTCAAAGCAAAGGAGCTTGAAGTGTCAAAATGACTGTCCCCTGAATAATGGTATAAGAGTATTCTTTTTGGAGCGGCAGTATCTTGACTACCAGTTTCCTTATGGGCTGAATGTTTTAATTGTTGTGGGTTTTTTAATATTCACATTCCTTTAGGATAGAATAATCTTTATATCTGACTGCTGGACCTACTCTGTGCCAATGGAGGCAAGCTTCACACAATGTTCTGCTGTAGGTAGTCTTCCAGGTGGAAAAAGATTGTTACCAAACTCATAAGAAGTTTGTATTCAGAAAATGTATTCTAGGGATAGAAATTTTATTGTGATTATTTTCCACTTTAGATGACAAGCACAGTTTGTGGAAAGAAATCAGTTTTCGCAGACCTTTCAGACAGAGAGTTATTTAGACAACTAAACTGAAGCAGGAAAGTTAGTTTTTTTAATGTCTGTTACATTAAGTGAATAATCGATGAATTTATGAATTGGAGAATGCCTGTTAAAGTTGTTAATCTGCCTCAGTTTCAGGTAAATATTCTACCTTTGAGTTCATAGGGTACTTAGGGAGACATTACCTACCATCACCCTCTTCCTTTAACCTAATAGTAATTAATAAGAATTAGAAGCAGACATAGATATATGACTCTTAAGGACAAGGTTTAATTATGAACTGAGGGAACAGTTTAACTTGATGATCTTAAAGGTCTATTTCAACTTAAGTTGTTCTATGATTCTTAGATGAATGCCTTGGTACAGAAAAGCAACACATCTGAAGTTGCTGTGAGCTAAGAAAATAATTCAGTTCACAGCAAGTTAAAAAAACAAACCAAAGCAATCAAATAGGCAAACAAACAAAGAAATCCCACCAAACCCAAATCCAAACAAAAAAAAAAGCACAAGCCAAAAAATAAAAAACAAAAAAAATCAAACCATTTTCTTGGAATACTTAGTTCAGAACAGAGAGTAAAATCACATTATATTCAAGAAAGTTACTAGTCTTTAGAAACCAAAGTAACAAAAAGATCATGGTGGCTTTGGATTTTCTTCTTTAGAAAATCAAATATACAACCTTTTGAAGGTAGAGGTTGTTATAAATGTGTTATATAAAGTGTAAATTGGCAGATGATACATCTGCAGGCTGAAGGTAAGTATTGACCCCAAATACCCTATTATTTTATTCCTGGTTACATCTGTGTGTCTTTTCCTTAGGGAAAAGAGCACAAGTAAATGGTGGGGGATTATCCTCAGCCTTCATATATATGTGTGGTATTCATGCAACTGACAATCTTTATTTTATTCTGACTGTTTTCCAAAAACGTGATGGGTCAGTCTTCTCTCAGTGGGAAAAAGGTGTTCACGCTTTTTAAAGTTCAGTAAAAGAACAGTTGCAAGCCATGTGTAGATGGGTACTTCTACGAACTACTATGAAAGTGATCAAGTTGGAACTTGTGCTTGCCTGGTATTTTTTGCACTCTCAATGACAATTTGCAGCTCAGAAACGCATGAGAGTTATGATACCCAGAGCTAAGAAATAGCTGCAAAAAGATTATACTGTCAGCCGGCATCAATTATTATGATTAAAACCTGATACAATAATAATGCCTGTCCTAGAATCCCCTTGACAGTAACTTTTTTATATATACATGGCACTGAAAAATTGCATTCACACAGACACTTAACTGAATCTGCCCTTTGCCTAAATCTACAATATATAGTACCTATATAAAGCAGGCAATGCTTGATATGAATCCTCTCTGAAATATGGTCCATAAAACTGATACAAAACAGAAATAAAGTCAGTGCAACTAAAATATTTATAGTAAGTCATTTAGGTCGATAATACCAATTTCCTATTTGTTTTCCTCATATTTTTGTGTTAAATGCCAAAACTGTCCGACAGTGCTGAATGAATGAGAGAATTATGATACCATATCTAGGGCTTGTGTCACTTTTATTCTGTGCAATAAATTCAAATGAAATACATATTATCTGAAGTGGTGTTTACTATCTGAGCTGAAAACAGACACAGTCTCCCACAATTTTCACATTAGATTACCCCAATTGTGCTTCATACTTGTGGATTTTTTCCTCTTTGTGATTAAAAGCATCTCAAAATGATATCTTGCCAGTCGTCTTATGGAACCACATTAGTCAGTCTGTATTTCTAATTTGTGATGGCATCAAGCTACAGGAATTGCTCTGAACCCAAGAAAACTTGGTGGCAGGTAATTCCCTCTAAAGCACCCATGCAGTTGGCAGGTTGTGAACGTGGTAGTCAACTTCTGCCCACTTCAATCAGTCCATGACAGCATCTGGTCTGGCATTTTACCTGGTAGGAGAAATGCTGCCACCTGGGCTAATTTCTTGAGCAAACTTAGGGAGAGTTGTGCTCAGCCAGACCACGCAGTCAGCAGGAGCTGAAGACACTGGAGCACAAGTCTGATGAGGAGCAGCTGAGGGAGGGCTCAACCTGGAGAAATGGAAGCTCAGGAGGGACCATCGTGCTCTCTGCAACTCCCTGACAGGAGGATGGAGCCAGCTAGGGGTCCAGCTCTGCTCCCAGGAAAAGAGTGACAGGACAAGAGGATATAGCCTCAGGCTCTGCTGGGGCAGGGGATTCAGGTTGGACATCAGGAAGAGTTTCTTTACTGTAGAGGTGGTCAAGCATTGGAACAGACTGCCCAAGGCAGTGGTGGAAACACCATTTCTGGAAGCATTCAAGAAATTACTTAATGTGGCACTTAAGTGATATGGTTTAGTTGATAAGGTAGTGGACAGTCAAAGGTTGGAGGTCTTTTCCAACCTCAGTGATTCTGTGATTCTTCTTTTAAAAGTGTGTGCATGCAGCTTTGGGTCATCACTTCTGCCTGTATAGGAGCAACATCCCTGACCAGTATAGCAAACCTGTATCCTGTTACATGCCCTTGGAGTATCATCACAGAGTGCTTATTCCCATTGTTTGTTACTTTTGGCCATTACTTCTGCTTGCAAGTCAAAGTTTGAGCTAGTTAGCTGCATACAGCTACTTTTGTGTACTTCCAGCCTTCTCCAGTTATTTGGAGGTCATCTGTGTTCAGAATTGAACAGCTCAGAATAAGGCCAGAGAAGGCAAGAGATCGCCATTAGCACTGTGCTGTGGGAGAGAATAAGAAGCAGGAACACCCCCACAAGGATTTTGCTTGAAAAGCTAAATTTCACCAGAACTGATATATGGCTCTAGTCAAAACATACAGTGATGAGACTCTATCAGTTGAAAAGTTAAAAAAGAAACATAATTCAATATACTGACATATTCAGAAGCAAAAATTATTTTTTTTGTCTTTGTAAAGTATTGATGGAACCATTTGATTTGTCAAAAAATAGGATTGTCTGAGGAACTGTTAGTGTTTGACCCCACCTTTGTTACTTTGATTAATTTATTAATGTTTTACACTGTTTCGATATTGTATTTGCATGCCACAGTAAGTAAGAATTAAACTCTTCCATTTTCACACTGTAAAAACATTGGTTCAGAGATTCTAAATAGAATTTCTCTACTATTTATTTGTCTTAACAATGATGCAGATGTAAAGATTTGAAAATTGGATGGTTTTCTAGTTTAAAATTATAACCCTTTTGAGACAGTGTTTTTCCTGTAAAACAGAAGTTATATTTTCTGAATAACTCAGTTGCCAGGAGTTTGACTCTGCAACTTCAGCACGCTTAAAGCAAGACAGGTTAACCACAATGTGAAAGAACGAACAGGCCTGAAGGAACTTTTTAGTTTCCAGGGCTTTTTCAAGAGCACTGTTTTGTGTTAGTGCTTTCTATTGTGTGCGGAAGGGAGGAAAGCAGCATCCAAATCCAGCCTTTTTTATCTGTTGTCCTGTATCTAGTAAAAAAACAACTTTAGAGAATTTGTGGATAAATTTAAGGTTTTTAAGGTGATTACAACCCTATCCTTCACAGACCACTCTTTTGATGGGTGTGTTTCCTAGGGGCACACAGAGATCCCTTGCAGAGATCAGAGATGGAACTGTGTTATTTATTTGTGTCTTTGAAGGCAAGGCTGTTTTGCTACCATAGTTAAGAAACACAACTGTTCCTCTACCTTTCCCTTAAAGTCAAAGGGGTCTGAGACATGAAGAATTCTGCAAAATTTTCTAAGATTTCTGAACATAAGCTCTCTACTGTTTGCAGCGCAATGGTTTAACAAAGAGATTTATGACGTTCTTGTGTTCAGCCCTGCAACAGGGTGATGAAATAGGACACTGAGCTTCAGGGGATGCAAGACAAGAGTTAACATGAAATTGTTTCCCAGCTTTCCTCAGTATAATAGAGCTGTAATACACATCCATTTCTAGCACCATATCATGAGGTAGATGATTAGAAGCCAGTGTTGGATGGGTATTCAAAAAAATAACTGCAAACTTTCCAGGTGATGCTTTTGGGTTGTTGGGAGAGTTCCACGTTTTAGAGTCCAAAATGAAGGACTACAGTTCATTTTCTCAGGATTGCACTTTAACAATACAGTGTGTATTATCACCAGTTTGCCAGGGGATTATGCTGTTACTTCTGATAAAACACTCCCAAACTGCTGCATCAATGGTTTGGATTTTGATACAACATACCAAACTTTACACAAGATGGGAAATGTAGAGTCTTAATTGTCACACTTAAGGATTTGATAGCACGAGCTGGATAGAAAAAAGGAAGCTGCCCTGCACAGCAAGCTAAACAAGTTAACAAATGGTTTCTCCTGGGCTTTCTGTCTGACAATTTTAAACATTATTAGCCCTCATTTATTAAAAGGCAGCATCAGTGATTTTTACCTCAGTGTCCTATATGGACATTGCTCTCCCTTAATATCATTAGAACAGACCCCTAGAAGGAATAATACCTTAGGCAACTGGGAGCCTGGAAGTTATTGTACATTAGAGGCCAAGAGTGTAGGAAACATCTTATTTTTATGAACTTTAAAAAAATGATCCTAATACACTTACTCTATAGCCAATTAACACTTAAACATAAGTACAGTATTAAAATTAACTTACAAACATCTCAAATTCCTCTGCTGGCTTTCTTCCTGAATTTATAGGAGTCTCTATGTTTTAAGTGTTCCCAGTAATCACAGAGGACTAAGCCGATGCCAATGTGGAAATGAAGTTCTTTTTACAAGCTCGCTCATTCTTTACCCCCTACTCAGAGAAGGAACTTGGCTATAACCCAGTCACCAACATCAGAGAGAGTAGCTGGGGTAGTTATCTTCATAATGAATCAGAAAAGAAAAAAATTGTCCCTTTCACATCTTGGATGAAACTTTCTCACTTGCTATACAGATAACAGATCATTTGGGCACTATGTAGTATGAGAAATAACACTTGATATTTAATGAAATAGGAAACCATATTTTCCTGGCTTTAAAAAAACCAGCCATGGATAATATTTAAAAAAACAAGAACAAAAACAAAAACCAAAACCAAAACCAAAAAACATTTATTTTCCAGAATGATATACTGGAAAGGGAATTAAGAACAGCATTGAAAAAGATATTTAAAAGCAATAAAAGGATGATACTTATCAGTGTTTTAAGAACAGGCCCATTTCTTTCACCACATAAATAAATAATCTAGAAAACCAGATTATTCTGGCTGAAGGGATGGTTGAGAGAAATGTATTGTGGAATTAGTGTTGTTATGGCTGCGTGAATTCTTCATAAAGATGACCACACCACATAATTGTTAATTTAGTGAAAATACTGGAACCACAGCTGTTATTTTTAAAACTATCTAATGAGTACAATATAAGAGTATTATGCAATATAGAAATATTATGGAATATTATAGAGTGAGAATTTCCATCTTGAAATTAGTATACCACAATTTACTGCAACAACTGTATTCAGATGGAAACATTTTGATCAGATCTATTGCAGAATAATCCTGAGGACCTTATTTAAAGGTTTTTGGTCTGGATGTGTGATCTGGATCCTCTTTAAGGGTTCCCTTTATCTAGATCAACTTTTTAACAGAAGAGTCATGAGATGTTTACACGGTCTTGCTTCCTCATAGCAGAGAGGAACATTACAGTCATGAATGAAATAGAGACTTAGATTTCCTTGGGCTTTTCTTTCAGTAGGGTTGTGGAACAAGCAGATAACTGATCCTAGAAGACAAAAATATTGAGGATAATCTAATAAAGAAAGATTTTATGGGAATGCTCCTAACTAATCTTAAAATGAGAAAGGCTTGTATCTCACCATTTTTATGAGTTTCCTGTGGACCAACCAAGATGTTACCTTTCCAGGTCAGTTGTGTCCAGCCTTCATGTCACTGCTTCAATAAACTGGGAGAAGCACCTCATTCTTCACTCCAGTTATATTGGAAAGGAAAAAGGGTACTGCAGCAACAGCAGTTTAGAGGTATGAGTCTGTCTCTTTTGTTAGCTAAAAAAGGAGCTGGCACAGAACAGTCTGCACTCTCATAAGGTTGAGTAGATTTTCTTTCTGTGAGTATAACTGGGATAACAAATGATAATAACATAAGTGTCTGTCACATTTTCCACTGGACAGGACTGGTCCCTACCTCCAGCCTTGTGTTGTTCCCCTTTCCATGTTGCACATGGTAGATAAAATATCAGTGAAAGCAGAGCTTGAAGGTTTTCAAGCTCATAAGGAGGGACATTCAGAAACTACATAACATGAAAAAAATTTCTAAAGTCTTCTCTAGGCTTTTGACAGGCAATTAGGATTAAGACAGAAAAAGTAAATAGTGTAAAGGTGGTAACCTATATTTACCCATAAACTGAAATTGCATTAGACTTCTCTGCTTTGAACAGTCACTGAGCTCCCCACTTGTACTCAATATTTAGTTGTGATAAAATTAAAGGCAACAGGCTGACGAAGCAGGAGAAACCATATCCAGTATAGGAAGTCTTTGATGGGAAGTGATATTTAATGACCCAAACCCTTTGTTACAGAGAAAGGAGGTACAATTAGAGTATATTTTGGCTAGAGAAATGATTCTCAAAAATTATACAGGAAAGTTATTAGTATTTGAAATTTCTGGTAATTTTACCTGAGGATATTTAACCATATATATTATATTGGCACTAAAAAAAAACGTTATCAGTAATAACATTAAGAAATCTGAATTAGCTGAACTTATATAGGTTCATTAAAAACAGTAGGTTCACAGTGGCCTTATTACAGCAGAAATTTTATGTGCAAGAAACTTACTACAGAAGGTAATAACCAAAATAGATTTCTGTAACAAATTCAGTGGGAGCCCCTGGTGGTCTAGTGGTTAAGGGCGCTGCCTGTAACGGCGGAGACCCGGGTTCGATTCCCGGTCGGGGA
>JAWWMA010000100.1:66464857-66475810 GCA_035041425.1 Mionectes olivaceus | reverse complement strand
GTGGGCTCAGTTCTGCACACACTGTGTCTCACCTAAAAAAATCCAATGCACAGGCTGGAAGGTGTAAAGACCTTCCCTGGATCTTCGCTCGTGAAGACTGGCCATTATTAACAAAATCAGTATTCTAATTCTTTAGTTCACTTTACTTATGGGCCTAATTTACCACCACCACCCTTGCAGAAAAAAAGTCCTCTCTTTACTGTAGTTACCAGACTGCACCAAAAGACGTGAGGGTAACCTGAAAAAAACCCCAGTGGTCTCTAGAGAGAAACAAAATTGATACTAGGGTGACCTTTAGAGAGAAATCTGACAGGCTGTATAATCTGATTGACAGGCCATACTGCAAGACCAGAGATTCATATTTATATGCTCAGGCAGGTGTTTTTGTAACAATCTGATTTATTCATTTATGCCATTACTAAGAATTATTTGTAAAAATAAAACACAAAACAAAACAAAACAAACAAACAAACAAACAGGTAGTGTGTAAAAGAAAAATACAGGACTGGAAAATCTGCTTTGTTCAAAATTTAATCCTAAGGTGAAGAGAGAAAACATTTCCATAACTCTATGCATTGGTCCTAATTTTTTAGTGATTTTAGTGTGCCATTAGTTTATGTTCCAAGGTTAAAAAACCACACCAATAACAAAAGGCTGTTCTGACTTGCTATCTGAAAAAACCCCATAATAATTGTGCATCTTAAGGGCAGAGGTGAATATCAAAGTTGTAAAGAGGAGTGTTTTCTCCCTTAATTAACTGCATTTAGATTAACATTTTTGGTTTTAACACTCACAGAGCTATAATGTTCCTCTGCATAACAGCCAAGCAAATCATTGGAATGGCAAAGAGCAGCTATGTTAGATTCAAATGGAACTAAACTGTAAAATGGCTTAAATTGTGCCTGGCATCAAATGAGCCCATTATGGATTATGTGTTTGGCTGAATGCCATTCCCTCTACTTGGATAGATGAACAAACACAAGAAAGAGTTTCTGTGGAGAGTATTTTTTGAATGGTTTTAATGTTTGCAAATAAAGAACTATGAAAGCTGCAATCCTAAATAACTGATTGGGAAAAAAGCTTACACAAATATGCCCCTCATAGCTAGACAGGCAGTGCCATAGCTGTTCTCAACAATTCCATTGCAGCTTTCTGAATAAACAAACAGCCACAAACCCAGTGTTCCTCCTGAGAGGTTATTTCTTTCTTGCTCTTCTCAACTAGGCTGTTGTTGAATCAACAGAGACCTCAGGAGACTCCTGAGAGGTTCCCAACGCACCTTCTCACATATTGGCTAAGTGAGGTAGCATTATTTTCTTGCTTTAATGCAGCTTCATTAAAGTGTTTGATGTTTTCTCTAATTGTGTGTTAAATTAACACAGAATAAATACATCTTTGGAGAAAACAGTGATTCAGACCTTCCAGCAGTTTCCCAGTCAAATCTTTGTTTTCTCTAGAAAAATGATCAATAGTCCAAGTTCATTCAGTTTAGTCACACTGAAATAATCTTTCACTAGAAAGAATAAATGTGAATACTTCATAGTGACCCTCTTTTTCATCACTCCTCTTAAGTGTAGTCCATTTTTTGTCCCTGTCTTTATTCTGAAACCTTAAAAGGGGGTTGAGCACCTGAGTGCACACTTTTTAATTCTCTTAAGGGGACTCCCCCTGCAGCCCTGCCTACCTTGTTGTAATAATCTTTTTTTTTTTCTTTTACCACAAAAACAATTGGTGTTCAAAAAGTGGCTATGAGATTTTTCTCTCCTGTAAAATGCAGTAGGCTACAGTTTTTCTTTTCCTCTTGGTTCCGTATCAGCTCTAGTAGAGGTACTCATCCATAGAAAAATTTGGCATTTCCATCCTTTGTCCAAAACTCATACTTCACTACTGTAAACCCAAACGGCTTCAGAATTTCAGAGTGGTTAAAAAGTTTATATTAAAACTCTCATTGAATGGTTTCTGAATGTTTTATTTTCTTGAGTGAATGGCTTGTTCCTGGGTTTGGTTCTGTTTGTTTGGTTTTTGGTTTGTGTTCATTTGTTTGATTGATTCTTTTTGTGTGTTTAAGTTTTTTTTCTGTGTGGGGTTTTTTTATTAGTTTGTTTGATTTGGATTGGATTGTTTTGCTTGTTTCTTGGTTTGGTTTGGTTTGGTTTTTTTAAAAGTTTTTTTCTTAGTGGTCAGGTAGAGCAACCTAGACAGAGCAAAAGCAATGATACATAAGCCATCAATGAATTAAGTCTTTAACAGTTTGAAAATCATCTGATTGTTTTATGAAGTTCCATGCAGAAGAGTTATTTTGCTGCAAATGTAATTTTTTTATTCACTACAGTTTTTCAGAGCATTCTGAAACATACACTGTGTTGAAAAAACCATCTAATTATATCAAGTCCAGATCCATCCTTCCATCTTCTTTTTCTTTTTACATTTTAATTCCAGTAATGAGACAGTGGTGGTGCTGGGGAGATCAGATTGAAGCATCATATAGCCTCAAAGTATCCAATTGTCTAGATGGAATAAAGAGAAGCAGAGACTATCTTGACAAGCTTCTTGTTTAAAAGTCAAAGAAAAAACACACACAGTGAAATGACTGAAAGACACAACAGGCTTTAACTGGGAAACAGAAAACAGAACCCAGTGTAGCAGTTTACTGGCTTTCAAAATATAACTTGTAAGTGTTGGGGAGAAACGAACAATATTAACACACAAAAAGAAATATGTTGCTTTCTGTTTAGTTCCTGTGTCTTCTTAGTTCCTGCAATAACTCTTCTAAAAGGAAGAAATACAAACCACACTGTTTCATGTAAGCATTGCAGCTGGAGGGCTGGCAAAAGCTACACTTAGCCTGCAGGCATTTCTGTTTCAACTTTTCTCCTCAGATGCTTATGACTTCATGAACCTTTCAGGTTTCAGGTTAAAATTTTATTGTCTTAGCTTAACCCTTGTGTTTTTTTATCAGAAGCTAAATCTGACAAGCAAAGTCTTCTCCCATTTTCATTATTCTGACATTAAGAGAAGCCCCATCTTACTGTCAACACATTCATCACTAGAAGGATACTTATGTTACTGGATCATCTAAGAGATCTGAATCATACCTTGTACTCCAAGGTATAGAGTACCTTGTATCCATTGTGTATGTGCATATCACACATCAGATACAGAGACACAGTTGCATTCAGCAGTTGTATTAAACAATGTGTATGCATCTGTATATCATCATTAAAATGAACTGTCTGGGCCAGGGGGAGTAGAATCAGATGACCTTTAAGGTCCCTTCCAACCCAAACCATTCTGTGATTCTCTGGGCTATACAAGGTCTTTACCACTTCAAAGAGGTATAATGGCACTTTCCTACATAACTGAAAGAAAATAATTTCACAGAAGCACTCTTTTCCCCACTTACATGAGGATTTATAGGGTGTGTACTTATACTGAACCATAAATTCTTTACTCTAAGAGCTATAATAACCTGTAATCTGCTGTCACATATTATAGCCTAGTAAGATAAACACTAGAGCATTCAAGGACAGTTGTTAGAACTCCAGCATTTAGTTAATAGATAACTATTGGTGGCCATTTTAGTACAACATCCCTACAGTGATAGGAAGCACAAGCTTCACCTATTCACTTAAAAACCAATTGAAATTTACCAATTTTTTTTTTATTTGTTAAGCTGAGCTCTCACTTCCCTTCTATAGAAATTATTACAGCTGGTTGAGAGTCACCAGAATACCACGATCTACAGTCAGAAATGGGTCCGTGATTCCTCTCTAATGACAGAGCTTTAGAATGTGGAATACCTAGGGAGAGGTGCTATGTGAAAATAATCAACCTTAAATCAGTGAGAATGATCTCACAGCAGGCTTCTATTGTTAAATAGTAAATATTTAGACTAAAAATTTTATTGGGGCAGAAAAGAAAAAGAATTAAGCAATAAATATATTGTCAGAAACCCCATAGCAAGTTTGATTAGGGTTACACTATTACAAACGTACTCTAGAGACTGAGAATAATGTCTGGGAATTCTTCATCTAAGACTGGAGCGTGTTCCTGTCCCTGTTGATTTCATTTTTCTTTCTTTGTAAATGCTTAATAATAGGAAATGAATTATGTATGAAAATACAGACTTGAAATGCTGACCTGCAACTTCAATATAGCATTAAAAATCGGCAATTTTAGCACCCACAACTAACAAGCCCTTGTGGTTTCACTGAAAGTCACAGAGTTCTGCTGCTGAGAGTTGTTGATGCCTCTGTATTTACCCTTAGCCACTGCACTGGGTTCAGCAGAGGCCAAATAATAAGCGCAACAAACCAACTGACAATATAGAACTGGACATTTTCAATAGATGCTAGATGCTTTTGCAAGAGGATTATAGTAATTCTAAAGTAAAATCACCATTGTGATAATAGTGTAATTTAAATGCTTGGGAAAAAAAACAGAAAACAAAACCAAAAACACAGAAAAGAAGTTGGACTCTATGGTACTGCTTTCTGAGCTTGCAGCACATTCTTAGATGAATAATCTTTTTATAACTAGAAAGGTCAAATTCAGATCCTTATTATTCCTGATCCTAAAAAGAGAATGATATGAGTATCTTGCATGAGATGTAAAGTAACTTTTATTGTCCATTTGCTCAGGTAGTCAGCACGGAAAGGGTGTGAAGGCATAAATTGATTGCATTCCTTACCACTATTTTCAGACTCTGATTGGATTAACAGTGGCAAATAATGAATCAATTAATTAAAAGAAAGATTTTTCCCACCTTCTTTCAGCTCTCTTTTAATAACCTTTTAGAAGTGCTAATTTAGACACAGATTCCTAATTACTGTGGTCCCAGAATACACACATACCTCCTTTCCACGAACTGAAGAAACTCGCCACTTACAAACACTAAAATACATTTTTGGAAAAAACAAGTTATTGATTTAAATGTCTTGTCTGGGGAACACACTGACCTCTTCGGTAGAAATGACTGGATGTCTACCAGATTTTTCTAGAATATATCCCATATTCATGACACATATACACAAAAAATAATATATACATATATATATACATTATTTGGACTCAACACAGTGGCTTTAACTGATTTTTGTTTTCAGAAAGAAGGAAAATCCCTCACAAAGGAGAGGGATTTTTTGCAGTACACACCATGTTAGTTTGTTCTTTGTCTCATTAACTTTGTCAGCAAGAAACCTGCGCTATGAAATGCATGGGAAGGTTTTGTCATGATGCTGTCTGATCACTTGACTCCAGGCAAGAACAACTGTAGTTATTCTCAAATAAAGGACCTAATTTTGAAGTAAGACTTCCTTTAATGAATACCTTTGTTGCAGCTATGAAATTTAATGAAAATAGAGTTGAAAAAGAAATTTTTTTGCCTTCGTAACCTTTATAAAGTCTCTTTCATAAAAGCTACCCAAACCTATATTTGTTTCAGATAAGAAAACACTGTTTCTGTAATACTGTTAAAAACGTTTTACTGATTTCTTTTTATTTAAATCCTCTAATTTTTTATCCATAGAGTTTGCTCAAGTGAAAGGGTTTTGGATGCCACTCAGAAAAGACATGTCCCAGAGCATTTGGTTACAAAGCACATTAGTACATCATTCTGTTCCTTATTTCACATGATGAGTTGCCTGAAGGAGGATAAATGGCTCATAAAGTTCTCAATGGCCTAAAAGCAGGACCATCTGTTGAAGTCAACAGTGACTTTGTGGCTGAGTTTAGCAGCTGGGAAGCCTTCAATTCATCAGCTCTTCTTTAATCAGGTAGGCATCTCTGAATTCAGTGGGAATTACTGTAACAGATTATGGAAGAGCTCAGACAATGATAAGAGCTTTCCCCATTTTGAGGTAATATCCATATTTCAACTCGTTTCAACACACAGATTTTTGGCTGTTCGGGTAACCTGTCACCCTCATGGTAAAACTACTCCACATCTGTTCACATTGCTCAGACAGATCTGCCAGAATACTAGAAAGTGATAAAGATCACTGGACCCTTAATTCTGATACTGCTGGTAAATTTGAATACTCAGATTCACAAATGTGCTTCTAATGAATTGTTGCTTCTGAATGTCATCACCCCTGGGAAGATAAAGCATGAAATGCCAGGGCAAAGGAAAGGGCTAAGGTCTTGCTAGGGGAAAAGAAGAATGTGGTTTTCAAGGCCCATGAAAGATCAGAAAGTTCTGTTATTGATTCCTATTCAAGCCACAGAAAAGTGTTCATGTACAGGTAGATTAATATTTTTTTAAGTTGAATTACTAACCTGAATTAAAGTCTGCAGTGATCACTTGGGGAAAGTTCTGTGCATCAGAGTGGAACACACTGCAATTGATGCTGAGAGCAAGCTATTTTAGCTATTTACTTAGGAAATCATGGAGTGTGTGCCCAAATCTACCTTCTCTGAGAGGTGTGTTTCTTTGAATTGTGATGTTGAATGTTCTCATTGGTATTCCGTTCAAAATGTAAAAAAATGATCCATTACCTTTGAAAGTTATTCCAGGAAACTGGAGGAAAAGAGGGAGGCTGTTCATTCTTTTAGGAGATCTCAGTTACTCTTTCCCCTGAGATTAAATTATTTATTATTTAAGTTATTTAAAAATAATTAAAAAAAATAAAATCCATCTCTTCATCTTAGAGGATTTAAATATACAAGTCACTTTTTTTAAATCTCAGTAATGTGCAGGAGTGTAAATGGCAACAGTTATTTATTAATACATTTTGTCTCCATGTTTTGTATCTTTATTGTTTTGTCTTTTCATGTTTTTGACTCTTCGCGTATTTGTCGAAACTTTTTACGACTTGCTAAAATATTTGACAAATCAGTTAACAGCTTGTATGTGCTTCACCCCTGCATTACCTGTGTCTCATTTGACTGGCAGCTGTGCTACACAAATTCCCATCAAAGTACTGGCACTGAAGTTTCAAAAGTGTCATTAGGAGGATAAATGAAAATACTCATGCACTGATAACGTAGTTCAATTCACCTAAGTGAGGGATCTTGATATAAATGTTGGAACACAAAGTGCTATTGAGACTTAAAAGCAATTTGGTTTTCGTAACACGCGAATTCAGAAACCTATTAATGCAAAATACAAAAATCTATCTAACAAAACTATGGAAGAAGAAATCCTAAAAAAATTTCTTTACTCTTTAGAAAAAAACCACCACACATAAAAAAAACTAGTTGCAAATTTATGTCCAGAATAAGAGCTGATATTATTTTGATATGTGTTTATTTTATTTTTTTCTTAGATAACAAAAGAGAGGAAATACCTATTAAATCAGGAAGATTTAAATTGAAATTAGTATTTTTTTTATTTGTCTGCTTATTATGCATCAGTTCAGCCAAAAATAATGTAAAAAATTCATGAGATATAGATGGATCTGTCTTCTGTTTTAACATGTGCACCAACACCTTTAGTCCATCTATCGTAGAAATGTCATATAAGGTATAAATAATATAAAATGTAACAGTCTCATGCCACTTGTTATTTTCTTCCTGAAGTTCCACAACTTGAGGATCACAAAAACATTCTTTTTTGTATTATTATCTCAAGAAATATTTTTAACCTCTCAGCATGAAGTGAAGAACTTGAAAGTACTCTTATGATTAGCAGACAATGGGGGAAAAATAGCAATAATTTAAATTATTTAAAGACTTTAGGTAGACAGAGATCACAGCTTCTACATCCTTTATTTGTTAATAGTGGATAAATATCTCAAAGACCAGGATGAACTGGTGGATGTCTTCTGCTCAGTGAGGGTGATTTGATTTTTGAGTGTCCTGTTGTGACTTGTGTATTAAATTGCATTTTCAGACTGAGAAGAGTTTTGTAGTTATCTTCGAAGGAGTACAGATAACCTTTTTCAGCTTCTCTGTGAAACCAACTAAATAAAGATGGCATCTGTTGGTGAGCAAAAAGTATGTGAATCTGTTCATCAGCCGCAATTATGTGAGAAAGTACTGCATGCTGTAAACTCATCTTGTGGGATTGCTTGCTTTGAAATAGCCCTTATTCAAAGAGTGAGATTAAAAGGTGCAAGATAATGTGCAGATGTCACTGCCCAAATGGCAGGAATATCCTATTAGCTACAGGTAACCTCAAAAAATTAGCTTGTTTGTTTGTGTTTTATTTATTTGGTTGGTGGGTTTGGGGGTTTTTTTTCCTTTCTGCTAAGAAACTTAGTATTAGTTATCCTTGTCAACCAGTGGTTTCGTGACTGTTTGGTGGAAACAATCCTTGAGACAAAAACCCTTTACAGATTTGGGATCCTGTTCCCTTGCACTCAGTCATCACAAATTAACCTTATGGGGAGGATTAACTGACTGCAGTATCTGTCAGGGGTGAGTCGATGATTTCAGCTTTCTTCCTCTTCTCACTCAACAAGAACAACCTCCTGTTGAGGGCTGGACACAGTGAGGTTTGTGAACAAGAATAATTATGGAGACTGCGCAAAAAAAGTGTTGGGAGAGTCACAGTCCACAGGAATACTGAAGTCTGCACCCAGCTGGAATAGGAAAGCACTCTCTAGTGAAGAGATCACTATCGTACTTAAAAGAACACACTATATTGCACATTTTCAGGATATCAGCTCCTGCTTGTCACTGAGCTTTGAGATGCCTGTGCAGCTGCACAAGGCAGATGTCCCTCAGAGATGAGTCAACCTACTGCAACCCATAGATCAACAGTAAAGCAGCTGTTTGGAAATGAGTTGTTTTTATGACATTTGTCATTATCTCACCCACCCATTTTTGTAGGAATCTTGTATTACAATTTTGGTGGAAAAATGATGAGAATTAGTCAAAAGGGCCCTGTTTAACACCTCCCCTCTCTCTTAAGGATTACTTATGTCCATATTCCTCTGCCTTCTTACTCAGTACTCTCCACACTATCTGGCAGATCTCCAAAATGCCCCTTTTGTTTCACTATACAATACTCCTTCCTCCACAAGCCATATTTTTCTTCTGGCAGCAGCATCCAATCTTTCTCCTATTGCACTTTCAACTCTTAAAACAGCTCCCAGGAATCACTCTATACGGAGTGGCAACCAATTAGAGAGTCAGAAAGTCAGGCCTTCCTTGTTAGCCAGTGTTGTGTGGTCCTATTCGCTGCTGCATGACTGTGGAACTGCTGCCAATCCTGTTAGTTGTGCCCCTGGGCTGCTCAATGTTTGACCAACATGTAGCAGCAGGGTTACAGTTGAGCTGTCAAGCCTGCCAGGGTAGATGTGGTTTTTTTGGTGAAAACTATATTGCATTGTTGGACTGATCTGTTTAAATCACCCTGCATATAAATGACATTGATTTATCAGAGAGTGATTCTTAGTGGATTGCTTAGAAGACCATCTAACATATCAAGGACCAGCAGAACGTGGTGACTTTGGATAACAAAATTGTGACTCTGGCTTGTACTTCAAAAAAGAATGACTTTTGAAGGACTTACAGTTGAAAGACTGTTCTGCAGCTGAGAAAGTGTCTGAACTCTGAAACAATCAATGTGGCCCTCTAAATTTTTGCCTCAGGCAATCTAGATTTGGCAAAAAAACACTTTCCAAAAATTAATTATTTTGTTATAAGGTGCATATATAAATACTATGCAAGTGCTTTTGGTAAAATTTTAAGCATAGTTTCCTATGGAGCTTTCAAAGCCATTTCTCTGTTTGTATGAAACTTGTTTCACAGGAAGAAAGAGGTGACTGTAAGCGCACAGGAAGTTAGAAGATGTGGGTGTGGGATGGTGGTGTGGAGTTTTTGAGTAGCTCTAGTAAAGGCAGAAGTGAAGAGGCAGAAAAACACAACACTCCAGTTTGGAGGATAGGCTAGAACTTTTACAGATTGCATACCACACATAATCGTTTAAGGATCTACTTGGTGTGACTGTATCTTCTTCCCTCAAGATGTTCCAGAGCTGCTTGTTGGTTTAGGTGAATAAACTGGATTTGTTTCATGATATTTGGGTCTATTCCAAATGATTAAACTCTGTAGCTGCTTCAGATGAGTGATATCCTACGTTGCTATTTTTTGAAAAGCCACCTCCACTCAAAAATAAAGGGGGGAAAAAAGTCAATATTATTGCATGGTTTGAAAAAGACATTGCTTTTTCTTTATTGCAGAAGAGGATGCAGTGTAATTTCATAAAGTGAGATGATATCTTGAGTTACTAAGCTGTGTGCTTGCTTACTTGTTATGACAGCTCTTTTCCTCCCTTTTCCTAGCAACCAAGGAACACAGTATTATCAGGCTAAGTGAAGTACACTCTACTCAATGACAATTAATCACCCTTTGCAATCCGGAGACAGCTTTTCTGAAATCTCTGTGCCTCTTAGGTCCACTTACACCCACACAGCCACCCACAAGCCTCGGGGCACGGATTAGACTCTTTTAAGTATCCCACTTTAAAATCAAGCCCTTAGGTATGACCAGAATAAAGCTGGTGCAAAATGAGAATATGTTCTTATTTCTTTTTAGAATTCTGTGGTTTTTTTCTCCCCCAAGCTGTACACCTTTCTTTTTCCCTGATATTTTTCCTTCCTTTCTGTCTTCCTCAATTCAGGGTTGTTTTGAAGTTCAGACACTCGAGGAAATAGTAACTTGTTGCCTTATGCTCCAGGTGGTTGTGACAGCAAATGTTGTTTATGCATTTCCTTTCACAATACCCATTTAAAATACCTTTGAAAATACTAATAATTACAGTCATGTTCTGAAATACTGCACTAGAAGAGAGCTGTATTCTGAAACTAAGGATTTATCTTTTTTCTAGATAAGTTGAATATTATCTATTCAATTATTATTCTGGATATCTATTCAATTATTATTCTGGATAGACTGGAGAGATGGGCTGACTCCAATGGAATGAAGTTCCACAAGGCCAAGTGCCGGGTCCTGCACTTTGGCCACAACAACCCCCTGCAGCGCTACAGGCTGGGCACTGAGTGGCTG
>JAWWMA010000100.1:66421320-66441232 GCA_035041425.1 Mionectes olivaceus | reverse complement strand
CCATCTACAACGCAGCTGTCTCCTTTGAGAATGCACGCAGAATCGCCGTTGAGGAGAAAAGGCAACGCAGAAAGAATTGAGTCTTAGAGAATATATCATCTAAGGAGTCTTTCTGCTGTGCCTTTTGCAAACGGATATGTCTGTCACGCATTGGCCTCATAAGCAACCAGCGTGCCTGCATCAAACATGGATAGAGCCTTCCCAAATCTTCGTCTGCGAAGCCTAGCCATGATATATATATATATATATATGTATATATGTTTGTTTGTTTATTTTTGTTTTGCTTCTTGTAAACCATTCAGCCCATGAGGTAGCTGAGTCCAAGCCTCTGTTACTCTAATCTTGTTAATTTTTCCTCTATTCAACCTGGGAAACTTCAGGGGAGATTTAGCTAGGCAAAAGCCTACATTTTCTTGAAGAACGATTTTACAAATGATTTTAAAGGAACTAACTTTTTTAACTTAGCATTGATACAGTTTTTGAGCTTAATTATACACTTAGTTCTGATTACTGTTATTTACAACAGATTTAAGAACTGAAAAGTCTTAAACCAGTCTCCTTAGCTTTACTCAATATAGAGAGTGAAGTGGAAATTATATAAATGACTGATGACAAGAATGACTTGAAAAAGAACAGACTGGCAGAACATTAAAAGTCGGAAACTCTCACTACCCCAGTAGTTTGTGGTCTGTCCCTGAGGGCATTCAAATATGGATTAGAAAATAAAAGAAAAAAGATGTGTCTACCACTGATGATTGCCTGTGTTTGTTGTAACTGTACTAAGTTTGACACACATTGGGAGTAGGTGTAAATCCATATTTTATGAAGTCTTGAAACAATAATGTAGCCAGATTTAGGAACAACACTTCAGGACAAGGAATGGAGAGTCTTTGGCAACACAAGAAGCGGGTTAATAAATGACCTATGAAGCAGGATTGATAGAGCAACCTTTCTGGTGAAAAACAGGAAGTGTGAAAGAAACAGATGGGAATGTCAACGAGAGCAACATTCTCCACATTTCCAGTGTTCATTTGATTTACTAGCCAACTATTTTAATATGTATTTGGTACGTTCACTATGCCTTTTCATAACAACTGCACTAGATAGGATGGAAAGTGATAATATTATTGTGTAATAAAGGGCATTTGGGATTCAAAGACATTTCTAATGGGATAGTGAGGCAATTTATTTCAGAAACTGAGTAATTTCTCACTCTGGAAGACATTAATGCAAGGTTAAGCAAATATTGTTCAATTTACTTACATGTATTTGTGGTATGGGGTAGGGATGAAAAAGATGACCTCTTCATAGGTCTTCTAGTGCTATTTATATGGTATTTCATATTATATTCATACTCATAATTTTCCTTGCTAGCAAAAGCACTGGAAGGTGAATTAATTTAGAATAAATGTACATTCATTCTCACAGAGAACATGTTCATGTGGAATAAGGCTTTAAGATCTCTAAGATTTTCACATTTTGAATATCAGTGTTGCATTTGAAAGCATAGAAATCTTATCTGTGGATGTAATTAAAATTCAACAGAAATCCATAAATGGCTCACAATCATTAGTATTTCTTGGCAGTAGGATCATAAATCATTTGTGAAACTTTATTGGAAACCAGAGAAAATGGCTTTTCTCTTTGACATAGCCTAGGACATGACCTTCAGTGTTTCTGTCTATAAGAAGTTGGAGTAGTCACTTGTAAGAATTTTAAAGTTAATATTATTTGAGTGTTCTCAAGAATGTGACAAACTGTCCCTATTTCTCAAACCTTTGTACAACAGGTACAGTGTTAGTTGTGCTGTTTGACCTGGGATAATCACAAGGAAGTTGTGGCTCGTGACAAATCTTTCTTTGACAAGAAACCACAATGCTGCTTTAAAAAAAAATCTATGGACTCTGAAGCTGTTTCACATTTTTTTCTTAATAGTCATTCTTGCATCTTTTCTCTTTCCATTAGCTTTTGCCACTTGACATGCTGCTAAGGCTTAGTTTAAAATGCGCTTCAGCAGAGGCAGGGGACAGTGTGTTGTCTGACACCAGGGACAGAAACAAGAACTTCAGAGTAAAAGGCATATATTTAACAGCCGAGGAGCCAGCTTCAAGGTTTGAGGTTGTCAAGTGTCCAATCACCTACAGTATGTGTGACACATCAAGTCATCCTACAGGCAACTAATTTGGAGAACAGAAGAAGGATGGGGATTATAGAAAGGAGCCAAGGTGCCTGTGGCAGGTGGGTGATTGAACCACTGGGTATTTCTAGTAGGAATCTTGAATTCCAGAAACACAGGGATGCTTCTGTAGTGCGTTGAAGGTCCCTTAGCAACGTGAATCAGAGGTGTTCAGCATATTTTGACTGAATATTTTCAATCCGCTAATGCAAAATTGAAGTCTGGAATTTTTTTGAGGTCCCCTAGCAATTACTTTATTATGCTATCTTTACTCAGAATTGATCAAGTTAAGCTGGTGTGGCAAATGTATTTTTTCTCGGGAGCAAACTCTCTCGTGCTGTGCAATGATTTCTGCATTAGTGCTCTGTCTTGTCACAGCAGCACTTCAGCAATTGAGCAAACTGGTCCTATATGCCTTTTTATAAAGATACTTTTTCACATTTCCCCTCTCTGCTGTACCTAATATGTAAACATGAGGGACAAAAGATTGGTCAGTGTTTCTATAATGGCATGGACCCTGGTGGACTCATGCATATTCACTTATTATTAAATAGTTCAAAAGCCTTTAACCCGTCACCTAATGGAGCACAAATGAGTCAAGATTTGCATTTTGCTTGCTATTCAAGTTTTCAAACTCATAAGCTCCCTGCCTAATGAGAAGAATATCTACCCAGGTTAATTGATAAAATCTCCTCAACATAAAATGCTCTAGGAAACAATTTCAGAACACTTACATGTTGTATTAACATCTAATTATCTTATTCAACAACTCCAGAGCAAGTGGGGATGTAGGATGAATGAAATATGTTTTCTGATGGCATTTTCTCTAGAAAAGCTCATCTACTTCTCTTCTGACGCATCTGTATGTTGTCTTTTGCTTGAGACCAAAGCATCCTTAAGTATCTGAGCATACAGCTATTTCTGTATTAACCAAAAAAAAAATGAATTCAAGCAAAACAGTTGTTTTTTGAACTTTAGATTCTGAACTTAATAGTTTAATTAATTACTGTATTCTACTGAGTTTGAATAGAAAAAAATTAAAAAATAGCAGAGAAAAAAAATCAGAACGGCCATAAATTCAGAGGCAAGATGTAAACAGAAATAGCATCAAATTTCTTAAATAAATGATTCATTACAATCCAGTACTCCAAGCTTTTTCCCCCACCTTTGTAGTTGCTCTTTTTATTGTGCCTAGGGACAACTTTCTATGAATTTACATCATGATAAATGTGTCCTTAAAGCAGAGAAGCAGAGATAAAACAGAGGTTTAGAATTTGTTGTGGAATGTCACACTGGAAAAATTCTAGTATTTCAGGTTCAGTTGTTGTATTTTGCACTGTTTCTTCCTGTTGTCTATAAAACATTTATGTAGATGACTTTTTCCCCCTATTAATACATTTCAAACTGTGTAATTTCAAATCATCTCATTATTAATTTTATTGGCAGCAGACTGAAAGCAAACCTTTGTATTTTACTGCTCAAGTGGGAGAAGGAAGTCTAATTGATGTTATCGTAAATGGGAGTAAATCTAAATAGTCTCCCCCACTACTGAATTGAATGAATTTAGGGTAGAATAAGCAGCTTGTCAATAAGACGTTATGATGAAAACCAATTAGAACAAGTCTTGTGTTAAATGGGAATGCAGAATTGCCTTTTTAAGCCATGGACAAATCTCTGTGAAATTTAGGAGAATATGTTTGTCAAATATGGTTTTTTATATAATGTAATAAAACTTATTAAACTGCTGGAGTTAAATAAACAAAAATCTGCCTTTAAGATAGGTATTTTAAGTGATTAATCCTCAAACAACAAATATTTAATTATGCTTTTTCCAAAAAAGCCCAAAAAGTTCTATATTGCTTTTTCTACTTTTCCTTAAAAGATGAAGTAGCCTCCCATTTAGTTCTCTGACTTGTCTTCCCTTTCTAGCATAATTCCTTTTGTAGCCTCTTCCATTTCATAAATTCCTTCCTCATGTTACAACTCTAAGGAAAAGAAAAAACTCGCTTGCCACTTTTCTCTGACAAACACTAACACCTGGAAAAAAGTCTGATGTGTTCTTATGTATTATGTAATCATAATATTCATTAATATTTTTGTGTATAATTTTATATATAAATACGTTTCATGCATGCTCATGGCCACTCGCCTTCCTGACATTTTAATGTCAGCCAAATGTTGCTGTTAGGTATGGGGACAAAAACTCCTTAGGAGAAGGTTGCTGCTTTGATGGGAGATTACGAGAAAAACCCAGCTGTTCTAAGCAGTGGTTTTGATATGATTATTACTTTTATCTAATGTGTCAATAATGAGCACATGAGAATGATTTTAACGTAAATGGAATTCTAATTACAACAGAGATTATCCGACCTACCTGGCTCTTCCTGTTGAAGTGCAATATTTAGATGCCAGATTATTACATTCAGAATTTCCTGTTTATGTCCCACTTTATGCTCTGAGGACCAAACCCTTCTGAGACTTCCATCCATGCACCAATGGAGCCACCCAGCCCAGCACTACAGAGCTTCTCACAACCTGGTTAGCACAGAACTCCTTTAGGACAACTGTAGCAGATCTGGATGCTGCAGGAGTTTCTCAGAGCACAGTGTCTCTCCCTCTGCTCTCTTTTTCTGTGTACCTGAAATTAGACCATGAGACGTGGATTTTTCAGTGTTTTCCCAAGATCTGTTTCTGTGAAATCTGGGTCCTCCTTAAGCAAGAGATTTTAATAGTCCACACTGGATTTCGCATTACTCTGTATTTCAATTCTCGTTCATTACAAGTTCATTTATACTGCCCAAAAAATTCAAATGTTAAAAATTTTCCTAAGTTAGTCACGATGTTTCTAAGTACTTTGTTTCTGAACTGGGTTACTTTCTGTTTCTTCCACTGTTTCCTAATTTTTTATTAGGAAAGAAAATGAGTATTCATGTTCTGGTCACCTTCTTGATTCCAATAATTATTATCTTATCTATTTATCTCTTTAATCCTATATTTTCCTAGACAATTAAACTATCTTTCATATATGTGCCCTTTTATACCCTTTCTTCTCCTTCTTAATTTTCTTTAGATCATGTCCTTTAGTCTATGATTAAGTCTTTCCCCTTCAACTTTTAATTCTGTATTCCTGTGTAATACCATATGCTTACTCCCTGTGAAACAATTGGAAGAGTTGACAGACAAAAGTGTCAGACTTCCAAGATACTTCACTAGGTTGCTTATACTGCTTCCATTTCCCTGTATCCTTAGCAGTTCCATCTGTCTTGAAAGTCCAGCACTTTTCAAAGTTTTTTTGCTTTCCAGCCCTTTTGCAGCAGATATTTTTTGGTACTCAAAACCACTGTATAACAGCTGGGCAAGTATCTTACTTGCCCTACTACTGATTGCATTCTTTAAATAGACTAGGTCTGTTAAGAAAAAAATGAGAAATCAATGAGAAGATGTAGTGTTTTGCTGTAAGTTTTCACTGAACAATTCTAATGCGAGATTTCCACACTGAACGTCATTCACCAGCTTTTTGCTTTATAATTTTTCTACTTTATTGGGGCTGATAATCTTGGGAAGATAAATCACTTGATATTAAATACTTACAACAAATTGGGTTTTTTCTCTCCGTGCCCCTTCAATTCCTGTCTCCTGAAACTATGTGTTTGGAAAAAAAAGAAAAAAAAACCAAAAAGCAGAGCTCTTTTTCTTCCCCCCCCCCCCAATATCTGGCTTATTTTTACAAATAATTGATGCAATCAGAACTGAGTATTGATCTGGGGACAAATTTAGCCTTAAAAATCTTCTCTGTTTGCAGTAAGCTTCATGAAGAATAAAGACTCTTGAATATTGTCATTTATTTCACTTCCAATAACATTAAGTGTGAATCTAACAAACTTGGTGATCATAAGATGAATATTTAACTCCAAGGTGACAAGAAGGTTGTCTGGTCTATTTTGTGATTAAGATTCAAGCAAGTGCTACATAGAATAACAAACATCATAATTAAGAAATTTGATCCGTTTTCTTTTTCTGGAGGCTCTGATCTATTTGATTTCAATGACACAGCAACCCCAGAGGTACAGGGCTCTGGAGCCTCACAAAACTGCTGCTGTCCAGGAAGAGACACACAGAGAACGATACGGAGCTGGGAGGGGGCAGAGAGAGATTTTTATTGGAAGCTGTTAAAGTGGTTGCTATGAGACCTTCTCCAGCTAACACAGGCACAGCAGTGAGTGTGAGGCTGATAAATCACACCTCTTGCATTATACCTTTCCTTTCTGCCTTTTTTTTTTTTCCCCAGCACAGCTTTTATAGTTGTTTAAGATCAGGGAAAGCACCTGCCACTTGCTTTTTCTTCGTTTTGCTCCTTCTTCTGCCTTGTGCAAGATGGAGCTAGAAAACGAAATGATCAGCTCCTCCAGTAATTCTTCAGCAGGCTCCAGAGAGTACAAGGTGGTGATGCTGGGAGCAGGGGGAGTTGGCAAAAGCGGTAAGTTTCAGCAACAACATTTTTTGGGGAGAAGGGTTGCGTTGGGAGCGTAAAGTTCACAGGATAAGGATGCTGTTTAACAAGGGGTTTCTTGCACATGGCTTGGACAAAAGACTGTAGTTTGTGTCTGGTGTGATGAGTCAGCTTAATTTGTTGCAGACTGAAGTGTTACAAGCTTTTTTAGTGGGTTGTTTGTGTAAAGCTGACCTCTGTTCTGTTGCGTCTGAGGGGAGAGCAGTCAGATTGCTGCTGTTGGTTTAACAGCAAGTGGCACTTGGTGAGGGGTGACAGTCTGCTGGACAGTGTGGATGTAACTTGTTGGCCTGAAACAGTCCCTGTGCTCAGGCAGAAACTAACTGCAAAGTCAGCTGTACAGTGAGAGCGTGGAGGATGCCTACAGTGACTCGATTTTCTTCACCACATCTCTTTTCTTTTTTTTTTCATTTTTGTATTGATTTTCATTGTGGCTCAGCTGCTGTGAGTCTCCTCTCCTGTCCGGACAGGTACAGAATGTCTACCTGAGTCTCACTCCAGGTGATAAGTCAGGTTTGCAGCATATTTTAATATCACTGTCCAGAACTGGTAAGATATGCTGGTGTCTGACAGTGGTATCTCTTCAGAGGAGTCATTATTTTCCCCAGGCAGTGTTTTCTTTTCCCCAGATATTATCACCTTTGATTTATTCTCACTGAAACTAGCATTCTCTGTTCCTACAAAGACTTTGCTGAACATGCAGAGTTTGTCTGAGAATTCAGTGTATTGAGCTGGCCACACAACAAGCATTTGATTACATCTTATGGAAATCAAAAGAAAAAAAGAAAGAGAGAAAAAAAACAATAAAAACCCAGGATAATAGAATATATCCGGGCTAGATTCCAAGGAAATTTCAGGATAAATAGGATGTAACATTAAACTGTAATAATTGTGTAGATCAAAAAAGTTTTATTTACACTGAAACAATAAGATGAGGCATGGGTGCAAAAAACTTAGATATTGGTAGTGGATGTAATTTTCTCTCTCTCTCCATAATTTTGTATTCTTGTTATGTTTGGCTTCAGCTTCAGTGGCATATCTTTCAGCGTAAGCTATTTCCCCGTTAGTGTTGCTTAACCAAGCAAACAATTCTTGCACAGATGTTACTCTATAATCACCACATAAAATGTGGAAGAAGAAAATATTGGTTATCTCAGAGTAAGTTTTTGCAATTTCAAATTATCTTTTCCATGGTAAAGCTGGTATCCAGCTGGAAATTTTAGTAAAATGTCACTTGTTCCTTTTTTTTTTTCCTTTTTCCCTTTTTCTTTCCTTTTCTTTTCTTTTTTTTTTTTTTTAATGAGTGTATCCAAAAGATGGCAGTAAGTTTGTTTTTCTTGTTTGTTTTCTTTTTCTCAGACATGTCTTTGTAAGAACAATGTAATTTTGAAAACTTATTTACCAAAAGATACTACAAACCATACCAAATTCATAGTTTGACTGAATCATAACAGCCAAACTTTACATATACCTTGAGGAAATTGTAGAGTCCACAGTTACTATTAGATAGGAGTTTAAATCACAAATTTAGTTTATTCAAATATCCTTATTTAGAAGATATTGCCAGTTAATTTCATGAGAATAAAGACTTCAAATCTGTGGATTGCACAAAGCAATGATACATCTCTAAAGCTGAGAACTACACAATTAACAACTAGAATCATGTGTCTGTGTGGTATGGAGAAAAAAAGATAGGATTAAGTAGATAGTTGTGACTATTTATTGGGGAAAACGAAAACTTTCCATTGTTTCCACAGAAGTAAAACTTCTAGGCAAAAAAACCCCAAAACAAAACAGCAATTGAACATTATTAAGAAAGGTCTTGGGCAGCCAAGATTTACTGGCTCTGAAATTGACATAAAATAATTCAGTGGAATCCTGAGAGAGAGTCCATGTGATAGAATTTTCATAGAGATAAGGAAAAATTGATGGTATTCCATAAATCATTAATTCATTCTGACTGTTACATAAACAGGATTAATTTGCACTGGATTATAAGCAGAAAAAGGCCTAAATGACTACTTTAATTCTACAAGATGACTCTTCTTTACCCTAGTGACCTAGATTCATTCTGTCAAGGACATTATGAATTTAACCATACAAATGGATCAGAGTAGAATAAATATGACAGACTTTAAAAAGAAAAGAAGAACAAAAAACAACAAAACCAAAAATTTCAGTTCCCAGTTTTGATTTTGACAAAGAAGTAATATATGACTAAATGTATTGATAATATCTTGCCTTTTTTTTTTTCTCCTCTTTCTCCTTCTTACATTACTTTTAAGTCATGATAAAAACAGTAACAGCTGGGGTTGAGTTACTGAGTGGGAAACAACAGAACACCTCTTTCGGATGAAAGACTTTCCATTCCTCAATACGTTCAGTATTAAATAATTCAGGTTTTGAATGAATTTTCCATAGGAACCAAGATGCAAAGATGTTAGATTTCTTTTTACCTTAGATGTAGCTGACTTCTAGAGATCCCCTGGGCATTCTGGTCTGCTGTTTCCCACTCACTTACTGTGCCACTTCACCCTGTGTGTGTGGAGGTCTTGGCATTGAAAACTGCCTGCTCTTTGCGAGGGGCTGAGGGTTGTGATTGTTTGTTGACAGGGAGGAATTAGGAAGAGGAGACCAGCAATGGATGTCCCTTGGCATTGGTGTTTATAGAATATTTGCTTTGGATTGTCAGGCTTGTCTCTTCAGTTGTTTGCTCCAAGATGATGGACAGTCCAGGAGGACAGTCCTGCTATTTAAACTATTCACTGTGACAGAAATTTCACAGGAATTGGTAAAAAGACGACAAAGCTCAGTGTATCCAAGTCTGAAAGTCTGATACCCGTCACATCCAGAGCAATTTTGTGCAAATTGTAAATGGTTTAAGAATTGTTACTTGAGGGTCCTCACATTTCAAAAAAGCAGCGCCATTATTTTGTAGGAGGAAGACCCCAAACCCAGAGGAATAGTTGTGTTTTAGTAAAATGTACAAAACTTTATGTAAATTTTCATGGGAGTTGATTTCTGTGCTGTAATTATAAACTGTAGATGCCCTAGAACAAATTATCCCTTCTGAGACTTCTGAAAACAAAACTGTCTTTGTTTTCAGAGCAACATGTAAATTTATTACTTAATGTAGGTTGTGTTTGTCATCAAGAACATCAAGTACAGCCTGATGCAATTTCAGACCAAAATTAGTCTAGAACCAGGAATTAAAATGAAATGAAGTGAATTTCCTACTGACTTTCATTTAAGTACAGTCCATGAAAAATTTCATGTTTCTAATTATATGTAAGTTTCAATTAAAAAAGAGAATTTGAAGCTTGGTCTTCTCAGACACCACAGTACCATTTAAACCTACCTCAAGTTTCTTGACATAGCGTTTAAGCCCCAAAAATCTTAGGGTTTTTTAAACCCATTTTCCTGAGAAATACCTTCAGGCGTCAGTGAACAAGTTACTGTCATGGTCGTTGTCTGATGCAGCTCAGACCTCTGTGTTTTTCTCTATTTTTCAGTGTTCCAAAACACATGCACAAAAGAGCCTTTACATCCCGCGACCATCTATCGCTGGCTTATATTTAGCAAACCAATTACACTAATAACAATAATTGACTGCAGCACATTCTGCAGAACATTAGTGACGATTAACCTGGGGTTTGAGCAGTGACTAACAAAATTAACAAATTGATGTACCTGTACCACCAAACAAAATAAAAAAACCCTAACCCTCTGCTAATGAAAAATTCTTATTACCCAAGCATTCTTCAAGTGCTGATCAGATTGCGCCATGACCTAGCTTTTTGTGTATCTTCTCAACTGAATGAAAATGTTGTTCTAGATTGCTTGTTTGTTTGTTTTTTCCCTAATGCTAGTTAACATTAATATGTTTAAGGCTGAAGATGTTGTTCTACAGTTATTCCAGGTATTGCATGTTTATGAGTGGAATAAGTCTATTATAGATGCGAAGTGAGTTTCGTGCTAACTGTCTTATGAAAGTTGTACTTCAGATGAGTAGAGGAATTCTTAGAAAAAAAAAAATCAAAACCTAATAAATACTTGTTACTAATTAGTTAGATTTTTATCTAGGAGAAAATTTACATTTTTCCATATTTATTTCTCAGATTGATTGTCAGGTGATTTGTTGCTCCTGTACCAAAATTGAAGGAATTTAAAGTAATTACCCCAACATTTTTTGCAAAATTAATGTACTTTTTAATTTTATTATAACATGGAAAATGATTAGATATGTATTTTCAGACTTCAAGTTTAGAAAGAATACAAAAGAGGAAGAGAAGAAATTAAGAAGATATTATCTTAGGGTTGTTGAATGAATAGTGAGAGGGAATATATTTCTCAGCCTGATCTGGTTAGGGGAGATATTCAAGATCATGTGCGCAAAATAAGCTCCAAAATGTGTGAAAACAATGTTTTCTTTTTTTTCTGTGTGTGGTATGGAAATTTCAGCACAAGAAATTAGATTAAATCTGCAAATTTATTTATGTGATCAACTGCCCCTTTATTTTTTCAAACTGTTTTACCTCTTATTCCATCTGGATAAAGCAAATTCTGTGCCTGTTAATTTCAAATGTGTTCCCATAACAAGAGCCCCAGTAAACAGAGGTAGCCCTATGGAGTGTGTTCTGGAGAAATGTCACACTCCAGCTGTTTGTTAACTCTCTGGAGATAAATTCATACATGATCCAGTCTACACTGAAAAAGATGAAGGGCAAAGGTAGAACTTCCACTTGCATTGGAAGTCCTGAGCTTGAAAAGCACCATTTGGATCTGCTGGTGATGCTCTTACACCATCACAGGGCTCAGTATCACACACGGCACTTCAGCCATTGATCAAACACCTCCTCAGTAGGTGGTTGTTTTTTTTGGAGGGGGTTGGCTTTGATTTGGTTTCTTATTTTCCCCAAGAGTGTTCTCAGAAACAGCTGTTCTTCCCTAAATGCCTGGTAATGAACCAAGAGAAAGAGTGTGGCCCTCCATCATGTCCCAGGGCAAGACGGGTGAAGGTGTAGGAGTAGTGAAGGTGCTCGGTACCAGTCAAGGTTAAAAAAGAAGTTCCTTTTCAAGTGCTTGGGTATGCTGTGGCTTGCAGTTAAGGCAAACCAAGTTGCTTTTTTGACCCCTCAAAGTCAGTATAAGTATAGTTTTTGGTGTCTTAATTTGGATCTGCTTCTCCCATAACTCCATAAATGCCAATATTTTTTTAACTGGAGGAGAAATCGAGATGACTAGTTAACAAAAACACGCCTGAAAAGAATTGTTTGTTCCTTCACCATTCTCTGTCTGAAAAAAAAAAAAAGGTAATTCAAATTTTTAATTCTCTGGTGATTTCAGGGAAATGATTATGCTCATTCAGATTAAAAAAATAAAATAAAATAAAAGGATGAAAGGTGAACAAATATCTATTTGCTGACCACGGGAAAACTTCCTTTTCTGATAACAGTTCTGATATGTAAAGGTAATACTTCTTGAAGATCATGTATCCATGGAGAAGAAATTCTGACTGAACAGTGTGAGCTACCAGTTATGTTGGTTGTGTCTGGGATTCTGTAAACTGAACTGCAGTCATAGTTCTAATGCAGAATTCCAAATGTCATGTGCAAAATGAGACATTTTATCTTATCTACTTTTTAACATCTTCAAAAAAATCCCTATTTTCTTACTATCCTACCTGTTAATACCTGCAGACAATTAGTTCACACCTTCATCTTCTATCTCTTCAATACATTCAGTATATGAAACTCGTAGAACCTCATTTTCCTGCTCAGAGCATCATGTATTCTTAATTTAAGTACCCTAATATTTCCACATTGTTTTCTGAGGTCCAAAAATTCACATGCTAGTGAATTACTAGAAGCAAGCTTACCTACTGGTTTGCTCTGGACAGTTATTTTCTCGTTCCTCTGAGAATAATGAATTATTTTGTCCAGGTGTAGTTCACAAAGGTCACGTGCAGAGAAACACTTTCGGTAATCCTGAAGCTGCTTGCTTTTCCCCCAGGATAGTCACCTGTGCTATCACATCTCTAGTGATGACCTAAATCCTGCATTTCTATATGTGTTACCTTATTTTGAATCACTGAAGCTGAGGTTTCAAATAAGTCTGGACCCCTTTCCAATATTCTTCATTTATCTTTAGTGCATACATTGTCCATTAAAAATATTAAACGCATTCTTATTAATCATTTTTCTTGACTATGGGCAGAACTTCTGGGCAGAATTATTTGCCTCAGGGATATGAGTTAAAGATGTTTTTCATTATTCTTCCAGTTTTCATAATTTAATGGCTGGAGGGGAGGAGGATTCAGTTATGCCTTCTGTATTTGACAGGGGGATTTGTGCATGTGAGACACCAATTTGCTACTGAAAAAGCTGTATGGTTTCTTCATATTAAGAGCTGTCTGACAAATAGGACAGAGTTCAAAGAAGACCAACAGAGATGATAAAAGTGGTGGTACAATATGATTTATGATGACAAATGACTGTGACTATATTTAAATAGTTCCGTCAGACAGTAATCTGTAATTCTTTATTATGCAACTTGTATATGTATGCAGTGATTTAATGTAAGTGGGACTGGATGCATCTGTAATGTGAATGGGTTGATCTACCCAGGTTCTCCCATTAAAACATCAGGTGATGAATACCCACTTGGATAAAGCTAGCAAGTGAGAACTGGTCACTGTCCATGCCATTCTGTAACAGGGGATGGAGAATTCAAGACATTTGAAAGTAACAGATATTAAGAAAAGCATACATGTTTTCCAAAATTTGAGGAAGAAAGGGACCAAAATTTCTTAATGGAGAGTAACAAGTTAAGTGATAAAATTTGAATTAAATCATGAATAAGTAGCGATGGATGACATCTTTGGGCCTGTCTTTATGTGACCTACAAGAGTGGCACATAGCCTTAATGACTTGCTTAAGAGCAAGATGGAGCAGATTGTGGAATAGCCTGTAAAAGGAACAGGTTGGTGAAAGTTGTGTTAGTCTAATTGGTTTATGGTAATTTAAGACAGAATACATTAGAGAGATTGAACATTAAGGCACAAATATGCCTGAATGGAAAAACTGTTTATAGTTTCCAAATATTCTTATAGAAGAGAAGGAATTCTTCCATCCTTAAAATTTTGTGATGTGTTAAAAGTCATCAGGACTTCTAGTTGATGTGGCATTAATAACAAAGAAAGCCAACAGCTGTCTTTGTGTTCAGACTGCTAAACAGAGATCCTCAGGTAGGTCCTCACTCAGGAAGAGTCAACCTCTTCCAACTCAGGATATTCTATGATTCTAAGCAATTAGAACTCACAGAAGATTATGCTAATGAACCTGCTTTTCATGGTGTGATTTGTTGAAAGGAGTAATGTTCACTTACTAAAGATTTCAGTGAATTGTGTCCTGCTCACCTTTTCCAATTCATCCTGTTTGCTATAAAGAGATAGAAAACCTTCTAAGCTATTCCACAACAACAGGAATTGAACCATCAAGGACTCTCCTAGCTTCAACCTCACACAAATCTGCCATTTGAGATGCCTAGACTGAAGTCTCAAACAAGGGAACAAGCACTGTTTCATGACAATGACTGGGCACTGTCACTATCTTTGCTGTAAACAATCTGTTGAGGCAGCCACAGGAACTGTTTGCCTTCCAAGCTATCCCTGCTGCTGAGCTGAGCCATCTGCAGCATTTTTGGCACATGCTATCTGCTAGAATTTGGATGAGATGAATTCCATTAGGGACACTCTTGAAAACGCAATAAAGAAAGAATTTTTTTTTTCCTGCTGTTGCTGCTTTCATCTCTTTTCTTTCCATACTTTCCATTTTATTTGCTTCCATTCCTCTGGTAATCCTTTTCCACTTTTAATTTCTTCATTGACTTTAATTAGCCTCCCTTTATGCCTGCAAGCCTGTCTAATTTTCTTTCTTGGGAGCTAAAAGTCTCATCACACTCACACAACTCCACTGACGAGAATTGGATGTCACTGGACAGGGTCCCAGTTTCAGGGGGAGAAGTGCCTTGGGAAGGCACTTTGCTGCAAGATCAAGCACTAACCAGAGACCAGTGGGGACATGGGTTGAAATCACTTTGTTTCAGTTTGGGTGGTGAATACCAAAGAGAATAGCCTGTGCATATGTGAATAAAAGACTATCTTGGGAGCTGCCAAGTTGGACTATCATGTGTTTGGCCTCAAAAAGAGGTACATTTTTAACTCAGTTTGCCTGTTGTAATCAGTGTTTTATCTTTTCATTTGGATAAAAACCAAGAACTAAAATAATTATTTCAGGGGACCCAAAGACAGGCTCAGAAATGATTCTAAGTTTTAAAAATAAATTCCATAATCTTTTGCAAAATGAAAACTGTAATCAGCTGAGAGACTCATGCATATAGTTCTTCTTTAGCTGACACTGACTACAGTTATGAGAAGAGTTGCTGTGTAATTTTTTTCCTTGCAATCTCACTGAAGTGCTAATGTAATTTTGTAATTCTTGTACATTTTTATATGCCCAAAATAAAAGGAGCCCTAGCTGAAATTTATATTTTCTGTCGGATCCTGTGATTCCTTTAGTAACTTTACTAGCCCACTACCTACATGACAGCTTGTTGTATCATACTGAACTTTTCATTGCTGAACAGCATCTGCAGCGTCTTTACAAAAATGTCTCTTTGGCAGCCTGCAAAATGTGTACTGTTTGCACTGCCTGTTTCAGATTTTTATCCAGAATGTTCCAAACCAAACCAAAGCATTGTCAAATTGTCTATCATTTCAAATAAGCTGCTTCTTAAGTCATGCAGGCTGCCTGGTGGGCTACAATATTTCCCCTTCTCTAAAATTTGCCTGGGTTTTCTTAAATAGAAATTATGTTCTGTCCTCAATTAGATTAAAAAGTAATCATTAGAAATCTCTCCACAGAAAATAATCCTACTTGGGTTGCATGGTGACATGGTCATCTCATCACTCATCACACACCATGTGCCAGAGCTCTGTTTTGTGGAGTATCTGAAACTGAGTGCAGTCAAAGAATCTGTTCCTGGGCCTCATAACATCCCCTTATGTTTATAGAAACATGCAATTTCTCTCCTTGGAGTTGAATAGAAGAAAGAATGATCTATTTTAATAATCGAATAACCCCCCATGAGCTCCAGAAAACAGGTTCCTGTGCCTTTCTTTCATTTACAGTAGTTTCAAAGGGTTTTCCAATGTCTAAGAAAAATATGAATTTGCATTGGAAGCTCTCTCTCAGTGTGTGTTCTGTTTACTGGTCTGTTCTTATAAAATTGGAAGTAAAAAGACATATTTTTTAAATCTTTCCCAGGATACTTACAAGTTATTAAATGTCTGACACAGCAAGCAGTAAATCACATCACCTTCTACTTTTTTTTTTTTTTTTCTCCAGGTAACATACTCAAAATGACAATTGGCTGTGATATCTGAGGGCAAGGAAGGGGCTAGGGAAAAGACAAAACAGAAGACACAAAAGGAACAAACCAAGCAGTGGGAAAGGGCAGTGTAACAGAGGTGAACAAAAATAGAGACATAAGAAAAAGTCTGAGAAAACAGAAGAATGGGCACAGATTAACAAAGCAATGATAACAGTAAAGGGATAGAAGGAAAGGGCAGTAGTTTGTACTTCAAAGAGCATTGATTTCAGATGCTGCCTTTTCATTGTCATTATCCCAATAGGTGCTGAGAGTCTGTGGTTGTATCCCAGCATCTGCAGGTACCAGTGGTCAAAAAGTACATGCAGGTCACGTTAGGGGACCTTTCTCCTGCCTCTGTGACTTCTTACTCCATGTTTCTCACTCATTTACCTTCTAGAATAGAAAGCTGGGTGGGAGCAGGACAAAGTTGACAAATGGGGTCAATCTCTTCTCCCATGTAGCAAGCAACAGGACAAGAGAAAATGGCCTCAAGTTGCACCAGGAAAGGTTTATATTTGATATCAGGAATATTCTACAATTAAAAGATGCTCAGATATTAGAAAAGGCTGTTCAGGGTCATAGTGAATTTGTCATACCTGGAAATATTCAAAAACTTTGGCCATGCAGAACTTAGTTTAGTGGTAAATCTGTCAGTGCTGGGTTAATGTCTGAATCTGATGGTCTTAGAGGTCTTTCCAAAATTTAAATTTTCTTTTATTCCAAATCTTCTTGACACAGCCCTTTTTTTTGCTTTCCTCAGCCACGGATGAGGCTGGGTAGATCTAAGATTAATATGAATTTATGGAGTGCTAGGCAAAGTGATGCTTCTGCAGCGTGGTGTTCTGACAACCACTCAGAAAACAGAGGAGTCTGTGGGTCCCAGCCTTAGCAATACCTAACACATAGTGAAATCAGTGGGAGGCCCAGCATTTGTCAGACTCCTCAGTGTTCTTTGAAGAAGTGTATTCATCCACACATAAAAATCTTAAACAAAATAATGAGTCACAGTGCTGCTGTGAAATAAATACCAGAAAATAAAATTCTGTTTTCCTCCAATCTGGGAAAAAATGACAAGATGCAAAACAAATATATATTGCACTTCTACATGTTTTCTCTTATTCTTTGTGACCCAGTTGTTACCTTTTCTCTCATTCCTCAGCTTTTGCTGCTCATAACAATATAAACAAAACAGTACCTTGCTAAAACAACATTTGAACAAGTGGTGGTAGGAGGAAAAATCAAAACAAAATGCCAGTGACTATAAACAGATTTAAATACATGTATCATGGAAACATGCTCATGTGAGATTTATTTCAGTGCAAAGTTAAGTGTAAAAGTATTTTCACTCTTTAAGGAAAATAGTTGTTAGTGCCAATGTGTTATTCAATGAATTTATAGAAAGCTGTGTGAAACCCACTAAGACAACCAGTTTTGTTGATTGACGGTGACAGAACGTTTAAAGAATTGGATTATTTGGTGATTGAAAGCCTTTACTCCTCAATTTCATTTACCTAAAAATAACTATGGATCAAACTGCTTTGTTAGACTACAGCATATATTTTTAGAGCATTGTTGTACACACTCAATGACTATTAGTATATTAAGTTTCAAGTAATATTTAAACCAATTTTGTGTATGTTGGGATACTTAGGGTGGTGGAGCTCAAACACATTTTTAAGCTTGTGAATAAGGTGTATTTCTGGTTGGCAGAAAAAAAAGCAGAAATTAGAATTTGTATTCCAAGAAATTTCTAACTGTTCCCTTTCCGACTCCGAGTATCTCAAAGGAAGTTGATAAAACTGTAGGCAGTGAATGCTTTAGAATGCTGGAACTCCTGGGAATATCTTTGGCACCACTGGTGTTAATTTAGTCCCAGTAAAAAGCAGGATGTGGACTGGGAACAGATGAGATAGGCTGCAGTAGACACGATTGCTCAGGAAATGACCTAGGTCGACAGAATACCAGTTTGTACCGTGATGAAAGTTCCTGAGGGAATCAAATGTTTCCCTGGCTCACAGTCAAAGTTCAATGCCATAGACAAATACCATGAATAATTCTTTTCAGGTTTAGTGCATAACAAGCTCTAAAAAATCATTAAGAGGTTGGTGATAGCATTACTTACCTCTGAGTTCTAATTCAGAATTTCTTGCCTCTGAGTTCTAATTCCTTCCACTCCCTTTTATCTCTTTTTTTCTTGCAGACCCTCCCTTTAAGTATATGGTAGAGTTTGTGAGGGATGTGGGAAATGTAAAATACCACCTGTTTATGTTAGTAAAAGTGTGTGGAGACCATGTTATCTTTCAAAATTCTTTTTATCTTTCTCATAAACTTACTGCAAGTGTATTTTCTGCTAATAAAATATTTTACCAGGCCTATGACCGTGTTGAAGGACTTAGATTGGTAATCTACTGTGAAATAGTTTTTCTGTTTCCATTTTCTTTTTTTTTTTTTTTTAATAATTTCTAATGTGTTTTTTTTTCTATATTAGTCTCAGGGTGTTTAACATATGATGAATTGCCCACAACAGTAGAGTGTTAAAAAATTACTTATCTTCAGAACCATCTCTAACTAAACTGACAACTGAATACATATTTGTTGTCTTACTGAGAAACCAAGATAGGATGGGCCTTATTTGTTCTGTCAGTGTCTTTTGTGTCATATCTGTTCAGCTCAGTGATTACTGTCAGTATTGCAGCATTTAAAAGAAAAACTGAAGAGAGTGGAAATACAATTTGTGTTCTGTGCTGCCTCACGTATCACAAAGAAAACTGTCAGTTTGACCTTAGCAGCAGAGCAGAAAGAATACAGCTCTTTTTTTTCTTTTTTTTTTTTTTGTATACTGAGTCTACCAGCAAAATGAATGCATCTTAGTGGGAATTCACTCACTCTGGAGTAGGTGGTAATGGGAGGGAAACAAGGAAATGTTGTGCAGCTGAAGAAAAAATATGTGTTTGTTTCTGACTATCCTTTTGAAATTATCATGGAATGCCTTGACCCCTATTTTCTTCCCTACCCACTGAAATATCCGTATTAAAATGGTTAAAACAGTGCATGGTTAAGTGGGATGGAGAGAGGGGAAGATGCAGGAATTACTGCTGTAATTTCTGCAGGTCTGGGGAGAAGTATGAAATAGTATTGTTCCCAACCAATGTTAAAGCTCAGTTTATAACAGAATTTGATGGACAGTGAACCCTGGGAGTGTTTTGTGTTTGATACATTATGGAAGAGAATAGCTAACAGGATTAATATTTCTGGGCTGCAGAAGAGTAAAGATAGATGTGATAACTTCTAAGATAATTTCTGTAAAGATGTTACAACTAGACACAGTGGCTGAAGGTAAGAGCACCTACAATGCATTTCAGTAAATTAATTAATTGGTGCAATCAGTGTGCATCTCTTCAAAGGAAACAGGAACTGTGAATACTGTACACAGGCTGAGATTGCGTATTAGGAAGAAATTCTTCTCTGTGAGGGTTGTGAGACCCTGGTGCAGATTTCCAAGAGAGGTTGTGGATTCCCCATCCCTGGAAGTGTTCAAGGCCAGGTTGGATGGGGCTTGGAGAAACCTGGGCTAGTGGAAGGTATCCCTGCCCACGGAAGGGGGGTGGGAATTTCTATCCCAAACTAGTTTGTCATTTTATTATAATACTTGCTACAACTATGGGAGCCCCTGGTGGTCTAGTGGTTAAGGACATGGCTCTGTAACAGCCGAGGCCTGGGTTCGATTCCCGGTCGGGGACACTCCCTGGGCAGGTGGAGCTCGTTAGCCCTGTAAGACAATCCATCTACGTCCT
>JAWWMA010000100.1:66389009-66408973 GCA_035041425.1 Mionectes olivaceus | reverse complement strand
TCTTATCATTTTTTCTCCGTTGACTGATGTGCTACATCATTACAGAGTAATGATGGAGGGTAAAATGAATCAGCACTGGCATATGTCATCTTGTACTGCTGTTTTAAATATTGGGTATATTCATCAAAAGACATGCCCTGTTGTCATATATTTTGTCATTTATTTATCACTGATATTCTCAAAGACAAATTTGAGATTAGAACATGATTTTCACAATGAGGTTTATGTTCACAAGGTGTTACATGAACTCTGATCCAATAGGGGATCCCCAACAGGGATACCCAGTTCCTGATGTATGATATAATGTTGGCATTGAAAATGTTATTTCCTTATTGATTCCACCTGAAATCCAACTTATTCGCACAATTCTCTCTATTTTATTTTATTATGGGTAACAGACTCCTTGAAGAAGAAAGTAGGATTTTTGTTTATTGTTTTTAAAAATCTAGTTAAAAGTAGTCATTGGGCAGATTTAAAGATTTCCTGAACAGAAAATGTTCCTAATAAAGAAGGATCTTATAAATAGTATACACATATTCACATATGCACAACCATGAAATTATCAAGCAATAAAAAATGTATATCCCACTATACTGTTTGTGGGGTCCACTGGAAAGATATCACTGGTATCTGCGCTGACACAATCATATGTGTGTCTGTTCTGCATATGAACAGCATTTAAAGGTCCCCATATGTTTCCTGAATTGCAAACAAACACCATTCCAGCCATTCTACTAAAATGCTAAACTGATGGGTTGTGTTGAATAGTCAAATCATAACGTTTGCAGAGGTCTGTGTACTCCGGAATTTATTTCCTATTAATACTAATCCAACCCTCCAAGTTTACTGCCTGAACAAGTGGCCAATAAACCAACATCATGTTTGTATTTTTTTTCCTTATCTGTGAATTCGTAAGCCAAATATTTCTGAAGATGTTTTACTGTGAAAATTATTACATACATGTGAAATGATAGCCTTATAAACATCCATGATTATATTAGAAATAAAAACAAAGTAGCATGTAGGAATACAATTTCTTAGTTCAGTGAGTTCTTTATTTTGAAATCTGATTCAGTGTTGAGGAGAGCATAAATAAACTGAAGCAGGAAAAGCAATCACTCCAAGGATCATGCACCTATCTTCTATAAATGCTTCAAGAGGCGCAGCACTATCAGATCTGATGATGCCAAGTATTCTTTCTGAAATTATATCTTATTTAATTCATATGTCATGCTGAGTAAAATGGCATCATTTAGTAATGGGAGTTAAGGAAAGATTTATCTACAAAATAAGTACATGTTGACTGAAAATGCTGCAACAATGAAAGAGAATAATGCTTACCAGAAAAAAAACCAAAAACATTTTGAATATCAAATTCAGTATATACATCTTCACATTTTGTACAGTCCTGGATTTAGTACTTGAAAATAATGACCTTAAAATGAAAAGTGTGTTATGATCTTTTCTTAGTGATTCAGAACTGGCTCGTAAATTTTTTTATGGGATGGATTCTCCATGACTGAGAACAGACTCTCTAAAATACGTTAAAGCGTCATCAGCTTTAAATGTGTGTTTGAATCCTACTGAAAAGAACTTCTTAAATACAAGCTTGAAAATTTTAATAAAAAATTATTTAGCAGTTTTGCTGAATAACTACTGTAATAAGATTCTTAGTAGGATTAGGTCTTGACAAGACCCAGAATTGTTCCAAAATTCAGGAAATTTTAAATTCGTACCACAGGCTTATGTCAGTATTGCAAAGACCTTATATCTAGAGACAAATCATTTAAATCTTTCAACAAGAATTTGACAGAAAATCACCTTTTTTTTTTTTTTCCCAAAGTTTTGGATTTGTGTTGGCAGCTTTTAACTCATTTTCTCCACCAAGGTTTTCTTCCATTTTAACTGGTTTTGTTCTTTCCAGCTTGAACAGCTCCACTGATACTGGCAGCAGTTGTAACCCTGTTTCACATCAAAGAATTTTAACAAAGAGTTAAAATTCTGTCTTATTTCATTTTTATTAACTCTAAAACCTCCATCATAATGTAGGACCCAGATATTTCTTACAAATTGGTACTTCCATATATATATATATATATATGTATATATATATATGTATATTTGTTTCTCCTTTTCCAATTTCCACTGACAAGAAAATGCTTCTCTAAAAGTAAATATTTGTATTGGTTTTATAATAAATTTTTGCCAAGACAGGTCTTCTGTAATCAAACTACAGTGTGGATATCAGTCATTCTAGTCCTTACAGGTTTGGCTGAACCTTCAGTTCCAGGGAATTTATCTGTTCTTTCTTCCACTTACTACCACTGTTCTTATTATAACTACTACTGATTACTTTGCATTGGAATAATTCCTAGTAAGGGTTAGGGCTTTGTTTTGCAGAGAACTCTGTCTGCCAAAAAAAAAAAAAAAAAAAAAAGTCAGATAAATACTGTCTAAATTACTGTCTAAATAACAGAGAAGGTTTAACAAGCAGATGAAGCAAGAAAAAATCAAAAAGCAGAATCTAAGACTAAGCATAATAAGCAATGGTGATACTTGAGCAGCTGCTTATCTGTACTTATTTCTTGTGCTGATATTATGGAAATATTTAAAATGTTAAGAATTGAAAGGAACAGGATATGTGGTTCTTTGCAGAGGATTTTACCTCTGTGGAATTCACTTAACTTTAAAGATGTAAAATACTATGTGCAGATAGTCTAACCTAATGGCCTTTACACCCAGAGGAGGGGGAAGTGATTCCAGGATATTATTATAAAGCAGACCTATTTTATCACCTGTTTAGTGAAAGCAATGTCATCATATACAAAATTTGCTTTTTTCACCTGTTTAGACTACACTTATGTGGAGTCCACGTGGTAAGTCTTGAGTGCTATTTAGGACTGATTAACTACAGAAATATCAAAAAAAACCATAAAGGGCAATTACAGCTCCTGCATGGGAATTTCCCCTATAAGCATTCTTCAGCAATAAACTACTTTTTTATTTTTCCTTAAGAACAGAAAACCATCCAGTGTCTATAACCTAATCCTCCTCTAAGAAGAAAAGCAGCACTTTTATTGTTTTCTGTTTTACTGCAGTTGTTGAAGTATAACTTCAGTTTTGCTTTCTCATGGAATTGCAACTATGGTATCTTTTATTTTGTGACATATACAAAGATTATTATTTATTACTTTAATGTATTTTAGTGTATTTCACTGTAGCAGTAATTCATAGATATTCACACTCATTCTACACTCATTAAAAGCAGAAAATAAGTATATTTAGGAATAAGAAAGTTTTTGCTATTATCCCCAGCATTAATGTGTATCTGCCAAAAAAACATTGTGAGAAGGATCAGGAACCAAGCTGGAGATTATAGTCCAAAAAAACATAAAACTTTTTCATCTAGTTTCTTCTCCCCAGGTAAAGTTTTGGTGAGCTTCTGCATCTGACAAATCAGAAAATTTTGTCTCCTCTAATTTTGAGAAAATCTCTTCTGCCCTTCAGTCTTGCGTTATAAACTTACCACAGGCTTGAGCAACCTGAGGTGGTGGAAGGTGTTCCTACCCATGGGAGGGGGGGTGGAATAAGATGGTTTTTAAGGTCCTTTCCAATCCAAACCATCCTGTGACACCATTATCCTATGTAACCTAATGGTACACAAACTGTGAAATCACTTCACAACCCTCATTGTTCATAGCAGTTACTACCTTGACATATCACTCCAAGAAAATAAATCATGCTGACTATAAAGCTCTGTATTATTACCTAGTAACAAGCTACTCTGGCAAGTCCTGTAAGTTCAGACTCAAAAAACTTACCTTATTCTTTGGTTGCTGGTGTATATAGTTACGATGATGTGACTGTAATGAACATTAAACCAAAGCAGAATTAGGGGTAACTTACCTTTGCTCTGCCTGGGGCTGAAATATAAGTTGTACACCACTATTTCCAGGTCAGCAAAGTACTAAAAATCTGTTTAATTTAAATAAAAAATATAACTGTCTTAAAGTCTTTTCAATTAGTTTCATGTAGGACTCATGAAATAAGACTTCAAAGCATCTCTTGTATGAGCAAACAGCAGTGTATGGATTGTGCAGAGGATATTTCATGTCAGTAGATGATATTTGACCTCCAAGTTTGCATACTTCTGTATTGCAGGAAATTTTTGGGTTAATCCATGTATTCTACCCAAAATTGCGCAATTCTCTGAGAAATACGTAAATGTTCCAAGCACAAGAAACTTGAAGTTAGATCTAGTTCAACACATATTAGGCTTTCTGGTAGTCAACGTGTTTCCCATATAAGTACTGCCAGAGATAAAAATGTACATTTTACACTTTCACAGCTCATCAGATAAAGTAACTTGCTCCTATTTAATTTATCACGAAATGTAACTTCATAATTCTTGAATTTTTTCCTATTATTTTTTCCTCAAACCCTGCCTTTTTCTATCAGGAAAGGTAATAAGTAAATTAGACCAACTGTATGTGAGATGCATGCTGACCCTTTGAGAGAAAAAGGTGGTGTTATGCAAACTACAATGGACTTTCTGGTTGGTTGCTTTTAGTTTAAAATCTGTGCAAGTTCTACAGAATCCTAAAGGAAGATGTATTTGTTTACCTGTGGTGCCCCATAAAGTGCATTTTAAAATTCCTTTTAGGCACACAATATGGATTTTTGTAGTAGTACTGTCTTGAAGAAAGACAAGTTAGGTTTTTTAATTTTTTTTTTTAATTTTTGTTTTAAATATTCTCATTTTACCCCTCTGATCCAATCTGAATGCCACAAGTTACATGAGGTTTTATGTAGCTGGTGGCTGAGACAGAACATTATGGAAAAGCAGGAGTAAGTGATCTGTGGCTCCTTTAGAACATAAAAGCTTCAGAAAAATAAATTTATACATGCGTGTGCATGCATGTGTATATGTACACCGTGTCTCTATGTACAGTTACATACATGACTACATATATATTTCCAATGTACGAAAAATTTGTGAATCTGGCAAAGCAAAAGATAACACAAGCCCGTGCTAAGAATGGTTAAATCCGCCATGTAGTTCATACGCCAAGGTTGACAAACCAAGGCTGTCAATTCCAGAGCAAAAAGAAATATGCAAGTATATCTAAGAAGAAAGGTAAAACCTGAAAGGCTAATTTAGTACAACAATTCGAAAATTAGAGAGTTAAACCACAAATTTTAAGCACTAAGCAAAGGCATGAAAGAATTTAGTATTAAGGAACAGCGGACGCAACAAATTGTCCAAAGTACGGGGCACTTTGACCAGGTGGTGACACTGGACATGGACAGAAAGAACAGAAAGAACATAAAGGATGTCCAAGACAAGATAAGAGGAGAGATGGGCCAAAGAGTCAGATACTCTTGCCAGACTCTGAAAATCTCTGCCAACTACACAAGGAAGCTACCCATATTAGGAAAAGTTCAAGAGAAGTTCAAGGAGGATGATGAAAAGGACAAGAGTTCATGAAGAGGAAGAACAGGAACGACCCCTGCATGTCTCCCCAAATTGAAGGCCACACCTTGACTCCTCCTCAACTCCTCCTGTTTATGAATATTACAAATAGATGTTGCAATGTAATGAATATGCATGTAAAATGATGTAAACCACAACCAAAAATTGCATAAATAGTCACACTAATCACTGACCACTTCGGAACTCTGTGTCCAGTGTGAGCTGGGAGTTCCCCAGTGTTGCTTAATAAATACCTCCTGCTTAAAGGCTAAAAACTTTGTCTCTGAGCAGAATTTCTGTGCCTTCTTTGGGGCAAATTTGGTATCATCTACATACATGCATATGTAAGCATGCATGTGTGTGCATATACATATACACACACATATATGGATATGTTGCCTTTTGGACCACTTGGTCTTTTCAAAGATACTTTTACAAGGTGACCAGAGCATGGAATTTAATTGTTATTTATGATAAGCATCGTCTTTCACCCTGTGGTAAAACCTTCTTTATGAAATGCAAAATTGGGCATGATTGGGCATCAAGAAGTATGATTTATTGTTGGATGATACCACTAGCTACTTATTTAGTATTCTTCATTTTAGATTTCTGCAGCATCCAGTGCAAAATTCAACCACAAGATTAATGCCAAAGAAGAACATCAGATAACAAATGGAAAGCTTAGTTTTGTATACGTCTCAAATATACAAAAAGAATTGACACAACAGAAACAGCACTTCTTCCCTTTGAGTTACTAATATATAATGTGCTGCTCACATAATTATTTTAGCAATAGTTATTTTAACAATAGTTAAAGTAAATGACATTTTTTCATTTGATGCCAGGAGAAACTCGTTGCATAAAGTTCCATGACAACTTCTAGAAAGTATGGAACTGTGTAAAGAGTAAGAAATCAGAGCTCTCTGCTACTAGTAGCCTTCCTCGTGTGTCTACTTAGATATTTCATATGCCTTGACAAGAATGTCGGCAAAATTGGAGAAAAAAAACTCTTCTGAAGAATTGTGAGATGAAAGTGTTTATTCCTAGATAAGAGTTTGAAATTCAGGTCCTTGCTGGTGTCTAGGATGCAGTTCATTTACAGCTTCTTTAAGGCATCAAAGAAATCTTAAACAATATTCACACAAACTCATAAAGAACTCATAGAGCTGAACCAACTCACCAACTGAAATGTTTACATTCGTATTTAATAGATCCATATTGTCACACTCCATCATGATGGCTTTCAACTTTTGATTTTTTCATGAAACTGGACCTCAGAAATCATCTGACGTTTCCCCCTTACTAAACCAAACGTCAGCTTCAAACTGCTATGCTGTACATATTTGGCTGTACTGCATATATGGTTTGGTTAATTTTGTTATTTACAGCTGGTAAATTTTACTCAAGCTGTAATTTAAAAAACAGGTAGGACGGCAGCAGAGATACACCCACCTACATAAATCCCCAGCTGAAGCTTGTAATGCAGTTGCTTCAGCATCCCAATGGCTTAAAATTGTTTAGGAAGGGTTTAGTCAAATCCTACCCTCCAAAATTTAGGAGTTCTATCATTAATGCCAAGGAGTGCAGAATCAGAATGCCCCTGTCACAGATATAACTCCAAAATTTCCGATGGTTATTGTCGAACCTGCTGTTTATTAAGGAAACATGCCTTAGCTTGCTGCCCCTAAATGATTTTCTATCTGACTAATAGCACCTTCAGCATTTTAGAAAAAAAAAATTACTGTGGATGATAACAAGAAAGTGTGTAGGTCTATTAGGAAGGAAAATCCTAGAGGTAAAGTTGACAGTTTTATGACACCAGTCCTTGCCTTATTTACAGTAACTCATTTTGTATCTTGTGTTTCATACCAGTGAAGCCAAGGGCTTGAGCTGTTTGTTATTTACGCCTACCCATAAGGGGGATGGTAGTATCTAAGGGGGCAGAAAATAGGTCTGTTGATTAGAACAGTAAATTAAAGGAAGGTAGAAAGACAGAGAGGAATAACTGGGTTCCACAGACATGCATAAACATTTCATGTTGTTTGTTACTTGTTACTTGGCTTCCCCATAAACTCTGCTCCAGAAGTCTTTAAACTAATAATAAAGCTTTCCTCCTCATCCCACTCCCTGAGTTATTTATCTTTTTGGTTAGTCAGACCTTCTGTTTGACTGACCTCTGTTACTGTTAAAAAACAAGAAGTTGTTTAGTTTAGACTGTTGAAACTGCCAAGAAGGCAAAACTATCCTTTGTGAAGATGTGTAAGTGCTTGATTTTGACACATGTGAAAAGGAACCCTCAATGTGACAGGTAGATTTGTCTTTTCCTTCTATCATACTTCATTCAGCTCTTCAAATATTGCCCTGAAGGTCCACTGGCCTCCATGTACCACTTCAGAGACCGTAATACGGGTGACTTCCTGAGATGTAAATTCTCATCTCGACTGGGGATTTTACAAAATTCAGTTTTCTTTCATGACGTATTTTATCCAGGTTGCTTCAGCTACCACAAAAAAAGTGGAAAAAAATGACAATTTCAGTTCTGCCACAATACCAGGCATTTATCAAGGTGATATGCAAGACCTGTAGTTTCTTTAAAAGTTTAGTTTATCCAAATATTTATATATTTAATATATTAATATCTTAAGATGCATAAATATATTGCATAGATTTTACTGCTTAGTTTCTAAACATTCATTTTTTAGAAAAGTTTTTCTAAATATCTTAATACTGGAATCACTCCAGAATACTTTCTGGTTTGGTTTGATTTGCCTTTCAACCATGTACATTCCTGCTAATTCAAAATTGCTACAGGAGTACTCACTGAGGATTGCTAAATTTTGCAAATTAGCAGATAATACCCAATTTTGGCAATTCACATGAGCATAATTTTACCTTTAAACATACAAATAGCCTCACTACCTTTAAAGTAAAGCAAGTGCTTCACTTTTGACTTCAAAAGAATATATGATTAGAGGTAGCAATAAACATGCATTATAAAATTATACATTTTGATATATGGATGATAACTGAAATCTTAATTCACTTCTACTATTTGCTCTTTTTGCTTTATTTCTGCTTTCTTGAATTCATCTGTTTTCCATACATATTTTTCTGCTCTAAAAGCATTTAAAGATCTTAAATGAACTTATTGTTCAAATGTTGTATCAGAATAAGGAGAACTGTTACCAAATGCTTCTGACAAGGTAAGTTTATCAAATAAAAAATAAGGTACATTCACATGCATGGCCACTGGCTTTAGTGCAGGGACTCTATCCATCATAATTTCTATAAACACAAATTCAGACCAACTGTGTGAAATAAGAAAATACAGTATGGATTTCTTTTTCTGTAAAATTTAGGGGGTTTTAAGTTATTTCTATCACGAAGCACAAAAGTCAGATCACAAAAGGGCTCAGTGCCACTGTGTCCATTTTATGCTTGAGAAAAATGAGGACTACAGAGTGGAAGTGATAAACCTGAAGTCACTCATAAGACCAGAAGTCTCCTTGGCTTCTACATGGTGAGGCATCTAACAAATTAGATCACTGATGGAAACTCGAAAGTGAAGTCATTTTGTAGGTTTCTTTCCCCCAGAAAATATTGGCATACACATATGCATGTAAATAACCACTTACTGTTAGAGAACTTTGAAAAATTACAATTTACTGAATAAAATAACCTAGCTGGTCACAAAGGCCTCCTGAATGCTGTTGGCACCTCCTCTTTAGTCATTAAGTGAAATCAGTCAATTTGCAGTTCCAGCAGATATTTTTAGCATGGACTACATACCATATATTTGCTTGAATTTCAAGTAAGAAGAGATTTGAAGACCCTATATAATTGTAGCTCTTTTTTATGTCTTGGCTTAATGAATGTGGCATAGCCTGATTTCAGTATTATCCACATAGAAGATAGACAGTTGGGACAAAGAAACTTCCAGATGCAACTTTACAGCTCAGGTGTGAAATCTGAGTACAGTACTTTGGGCCAGATGGGACTTGGGCTAGTTAAGAGGTGCTCAAATCACTGAACAATAGCAGGAGAAAAGTATGTACTGGGAATGATCACTTCATGCCTGCTGAGTTTCTTATGCTTTCCTGCCTACCTATTGCCAAAGATAAGGCGTTGAACTTAGTCAGACCTTTGGACTGAACCCATAGACAAGCTTTTATTAATGCATTTGAGATGTGGATGGTAGTATTCAAAAAGGATTTAAACTCCTATAACAAAAGACATTATTATATTTAGATTATATTTAGATTTTGCACTGTCTCTGCACAATTCATCCAAAATTTGAATCCTTTCAGCAGTGCAGTTTCCCAGAGGCAGATGAGTTCTAGACCTGAGTGTTCATAAAATGTTCTTTCTTTTCACAGATATTTCTCAACTGAAAGTAATATTCTAGGTTGATTCATTTTTTTTACTAAAAATACAAACAGAAGTTGAACTTCATATTTCTAATTTATTTTTCCCTGTAGAAAATCATCAGAATTCTGAGTTATGAAATTATATTTGCACCAAAGCAAAGTTACAACTACTGAGTGTATTCACCTACACAAAGTAAAGGCAAATATTCACAGTCATATACTGATAAAGGAGAAATTGCAACTGAAATAGAAGACAGGTTTGCCACTCAGAGGAGTCACAATTTCATCCATTACAATCTCTTTTGAATGATATTTAAATTCTCCTACTCAAGTATATTGTGCAAGTAAAAACTTAATGAAACCTCTACTTATATCAGTGGAAAAGTTCTGATTGATTTCTTTGTGTCTTGTTCCATGTCCTTCAAAAGCTTGATGGAAGGATCTCTCAAAGGAAGAGGTTCCAAGTCCCATCGTGTATGCCATGTAAAACTGAAGTCAAACCTCTAGTGAAATACTACAGAACAAAAAAAAAAACATTTTCACAAGGAAATGGATGGAGGTTGTCCCCTCTGTTCTTATGTCAGTCCTGCAGAAAATCTGTATAGTCTGAATGAGGAACAGATGGAACTTCAAAAAACACATTGTGCAGTCGGTTGGGCTTGGAGAGTTATTGGTATTAAATTGGTGTTCAGGGTTATGGGTGTAATGACCTCATAGCTGGATGTTAAAAAACAGGCTTAACACCCAGATCTTTTTTTGCTTGCTTCATTTTGATTGCCTGTTTTTATTTTCCAGTTATAAATACTTGCCATTGAGCCAAAGACTTTGCTGACTAAAATGCTGATGACAGATGAGTCATTGTGTCACATCTATATCACTGCAAATACCTTCAAAAAAAAACCCTGATTCTCCTCTTTTCTGGTAACTGAGCTGACTCATTTCTGAATCAGCATAGCACAGTGTCAGCACTGTGTTGGCATGCTGAGTACTTCAATATCATCTTGCTCACTGAGAACCTGAAAGTCCTCCTAAGTCCCTTTTATATACATGAGGAAACATTTCCTGTTGTTATAACCTAAAGGTGTGTGTTTCTTTGTGTTTTAGGTAGTCATAAGCTTATCAGAGTCTTAAAAAATTTCATCTACTGTTTCCAGTTCCCAAATCCTTAGCTCTGGGGAGCTGAGTTATGATACCATTTAACCACCAAGACAAAATTTCATTGTTATAATTACTGTACAGATAGGGAAAACATAAATCCTGGTCCTATGGTGGAGCAGCAGAAGTAAAATTTCTGACCCCAGGGCAAAATTTTGTATTGTAAGGAGATCTGATTGTAGAACAAGTTTCTACAGTACTTAGGAAAGACCAGAAATGGCTACACATATACATGTATTTTTATGAGATTTTATGAATAAGTTCACTTTCATTCTAAGGATTTTTGTTCAGAGAACAGTTTTTATTCATCAGTCTCACCACAATATATTGTGTTACCAATTAAACTTCAGAAATCCTGAGATGAATTTTGCCTCTTACGTAGGGGAGGATTCTGGGACTCATATAAATACTTTGTGTAGCATTTTGTGTAGCTTTTTTGTGGGATGATGGGTAGTTTTATAGGGGTGTGGGTTTTTTTTTTTGGTTTGGTTCATTGGGGTTTTTACCTACTGCTGGCTTTGGTGGAAAGGTCTAGGGTCACCAACTATGGCCTCTGTCAGGCATCAGGCTGAGGTGATACATAGCACCATAAGCCCTTGAGACAGCTGGGTTCACATCAGAATAAATGGCAAGTACATCAAGGGCAGAGAGTGCATTACGAAATACATGAAAGTAAGTTTCCCCCAGAAGAATGAAAGACTGAAACTCAGCCTGTTCTGGGGTCCTAAGTGTTCCTGGGTCATGAGTCACCTCCTTCCAGCTGTAAGAAAAAATAAAAAACAACCTTGTCAAGTCTTTCCATGTTGGTAGCATTGAGAGCTTTAACATTTCTTATTCACACTGAGGGTACAAGCCTGAATAGGCTAATGTAGGTTTTCTCTGTGAAAATACAATCAGCCCTCTAGAACTTTTGTGTGTGTTTTGTAGCTGTCTGACCTTTTCAGTGGTGCACTAATGCTATAATAAATCACCTCCTTTAGTGCCTGAAGTGCTACCTTTCACCCCCAAACATGTCTGGAAACTGTGCCCGCTGTCAATATATCACCATAATGTAGCGTGTACATGTGTCAAGCAATATGAATGTGCTCTTGGCAGATGTGAACTTCCAGTCAGGTTCATACTGTGAGAGTGGGAAGAAGATGAGAGGACATGTAGCTATTTCACTTTATCCTCCTTGTGCTTTGTAGTCTTTTCTTCTCCGCTCTATCTCATATGTCTTGTGCAAGATGCTTGATCTCGTATCTTCTATCTCCTCTCATCTAGATAACCTCATAGTGAAGGCATTGGTTGGGTCTCTTCTTAAAAATTTCATGTTTTTACTAACTTGGTTTTAGGCTAACAGTAAAGGAATGCATTCACAACTAGCTCTTAGACAACAATCCTGTAAATCTCAGAGCTCTAGGTCCATATTGCTGATTTGTCTTGATTTTCTTGCAGGTTTGGAAACTGAGGCAAAAAAAAGGGTGTTGGTGAAAATCAAAGGATAAAGACCTGATAGAAGTCAAAAGCTAGGAACATTTGTCCCCAGATTGACACAATCACATAAACCTTCTTCAGTAGTTTTACAATGATTACTGTCTTTGTAAAGTGAAAGTGATAGAATGCATAGGGTCAGTACTGCCCTCTGAGATAGCTCACAATTTGCCATTGTTTTGTCTCCAAATCATATGTTGTTTTCTGGTTCTAGAAGCTTTCTTCTTCTCAGTTATCCTCTGAAGTGTTTAGGTGTTAAGATTTTATATATATGTATATATATATATATGTATATATACACATATATATACATATATATATATATATTCTTTTCCATGTCACTCAAATGTTTAAGCCAGTATTTAGACCTGCAGGATGTCTATTCCAGGAAGTCTAAAATTTAGGACCAGGTTGGATGGGACTTTGAGCAACTTGATCTAATGTCCTTGCCCATGACAGGGCTTTGGAAAGGGGCATTTAAGGTCCTTTTAACCCCAAATCATTTTCTAATTCTATAAATATAACCACATTCCATAGTGTGATGAAGAATGACTTCTCCATCCAGAAGACCTTGTTTTCCCCGATTCCAGGTTTTCTCAAAGGTTTGATTTGCTGTTTGGGTAACAGTTCATAAATTACAAGGTTTTTTGATTTGTGTGTGTTCATGTGTGCGTGCAGACGGAGCACAGAACTGAAGAGTCTCACCAACTGTAGTGGTTTTGACCCTAGTCAGATTCCAAATGCCTACTGAAAGCCTCTACAACACTGAAATCACTCTCCCTCCACGGCTTGGCAGAGGAGACAACAAAAAAATAAAATAAAGAATTTCTGAGTAGAGATAGGAGCTGTGAGAGAGCCATTTACTACAGATAAAACAGACTCAACGTAGGGAACAGAACTTAAATTTATTGATAAGATAAGAGCTAAAGAGTAAGAAATAAAACAGCCTTAGACAAACACCTTCTGCCCACCCCTTGTTCCTTTGTGCTCTCCCTCCTCCCCCAGCAGTGCAGGGTGATGGGAAAGTGGGGAAGATCACAGTCAGTTGTTATTTCCCATGGGGTGCAAGGGGGTCTCCTGCACTCCAGTGATCATCTCTCGTCTACAGGGAGAGAGACTACATTTCCAGAATCTTCACCACCAGCTACAGAGTGGAGGTAATAGCTCTGAGTCCTTCCCCTGTTTCCACGAGCTCCCTTCTCACGGGAGATAGTCCTTAGTGGACATCTCCAGCGTGAGTCCATCCCTTGAGCAAGAGTTCTTTCAAATCTGCTGTCCCTTGTGTTAGTCCTCCATGGGGGCACAGTCCTTCATGGGCTGAGCTGTACCACCATGGGTCCCCCACCGGGATCACAGGTCCTATCTAGGATGACTTACTGCAGCGTGGGTTTCTCTTTCCATGGGGTACACATCTCCAGCAGGACTCTGTTCCATCTTTGGCCTCCCCCGGGGTCACATCGTCCTCATGCACCCACCTACTCCAGTACGGGCTCCCCCCTGGACATCCATGCAGTATGGGCTGCAGGGGGGGGTCTCTGCACCCTGATGGTCTTCCACAGGCTGCAGGGGCTTCAGCTCTAAGTCTTTGCTCTGCTCCTTGGGAAAGGGAGGGAAAAAAGGCCCACCCCATCCCCCTCCAGCTACAACCCCTCTGGAGCCTGCTTGTTGTCTCACGTTCTCCTCTACTCTTCTCCAGGTTGGAATTCCTTCTTCTCAACAGCTTTCTCTTCCTCTGTTCTTAAATGTTATGGGAAGTTGCCACATATCTCATTGTCTCAGCCTTGGCTGGCAGCAGGAAGTCCCTCCTGGAGCTGGTTGTCTTTGGCTACTCACAGGACAGGGGAAACTTCGAGTAGCTCCTGAGTGAAACCACCCCTATGGCCCCCCCCACTACCAAAATCTCAACCACACCCACGACACTGACCAAAAAGCCTCAACCTTTCCTAATCTTACAGAAATGCTTTTAGTACAGCAGCAAAGACATTCAGAACTCATGTTGATGTAAGATGTGGCACATTTGACTTCATTGTGAAGTGCTGCCTAATTAGCTGTGAGACAAAACATCTCTGAGATATGACAAGGAAAATATGTTTAGTTCAAAGTCATGTCAGCAGTAAAGAAAGCTTTTCAACTCCTATAATGCAAATGATGTGGTATTTAGCTCCACTGGGCTAAATAAATCCACTAAGATAAATATAAATTTAAATATATGAGTAGGAAACAAATTTTTGAGGAAAGCCTTCTGGGAATGACCAAATGTCTTTGATTAATTCAAATATTATTTTAGATTTTAGCAATATTCTGGTGTCAGTTTTCTGGCTTTAGGTGTATCTTCACAAAAGCTACATTCTTCCTTAGTCTGTTTCCTTTAAATATGATGTGAACTCCATTTTTATTACTGGGAAAAAATACACCAGATCTTAAAAAAATTAATGGCAGAATTTCAAAGCAAAATACAATATTTTATATCATGTTTACATTTTGCATTGAAAGGTAAAACCAGCATATTAAGCTACCTTAATGAATAGAAACTAAAAAAAAAAAAAAAAAGTGATGAAAAATTACCTATAAATCATATAATCTATAGTAGAAATGCAAATACATGCTATTTATTATATAATTTTTACCAGTAATATTAGTAAATCAGTTTCATACTTTGAATAATTTTATAACCATAAATCTTAAGCAGTAGATTTGCTCTTATTTGGCTTAGTTTACCATCTTCAATTTTAATTGTATCAATTTTCGCTTGATGAATTATTTTCATTTCAATGAAAGTTCATTCAGCAGAAGGAAACAAGATCATGACTTTGATCATCAACAATAACCATCACTCTCCACAAACACCTGAAAGGAGATTGTAGTCAGGTGATTCTATCTCTTCTCACAGGTAACAAGTTACAGGATAAGAAGAAACAACCTCATACTGTGCTGGGGAAGATTTAGGTTGGATATTAGGAAAAAGTTCTTCACTGAAATTGTCCAGCCCTGGCGCAGTTGTCCAGGACAGTGGTGGAGTCACCACCTCCGGAGGAATTTAAAGGAAAGTTGATGTGACACCTGGGGACACCAGTTAGTGTGGCCTTGGCAGTGAGGGGGAGAGGTTGGAGCCAATGAACTATGGTGGCTTTTCCAACTTAAATGATATTATGATTCTACAAAACTTCGAAAAGATGTGAGGATTTTTGAGAGAGGCACAAAAGGTTTTTGTTCAGATCAGCACAGACAGATGAGCACCTAAAGCTGGTTTAGCGAAAGGGAGCAGAGTGCCAACAGCATCGGTGAATCTGGATGTTATCCTCTATTCACTGTAACTGGCGTTGAGAAAATGTAGCATTGGTAAGGAAAAAAAATAAAAATTGGGTTCTGTTTTAACCCTGAGTAAGACTTTTGTGGGGGATTAAATGGAAGAGTTGTATCTTCCTCTTTTGATGTGTCATCAATTTTCCAGACCACAGGTTTGATGTACAGAAAAGTTGGTACAACATTACAGAACAGCAGCTATTCTCCCACTCACAAGAAAATACAGCTGCTGCCACTGCCAATTCATCACTGCTTGATGTACGGGATGTAATTTCACATGGAAGGTATCGCAGGAGCTAACCACCAGTTTGTGTTGGGAAACCCACAAACAGCGTCAATTTACCACTACCTGAAACAGCAGTGAACCACGTCTGAGCCTCTCAAGTTATCATTACGTGGAAACGTGTCAGCAGTTAAAAAAAGGGAGAGAAATAAATGTGGTTTCTGAGAGGGGTTTTTTCCCCCCATCGAATGAAATGACTTTATCTTTTCTTGAAAGTCTTTTTCTCAGTGAGCTAATGATACTTGAAGCTGGTAGCTGCAAACCAGGGCCCACTTGTATTAAGAACTACCCTATATTTCTCTCCTGTTTGCTGTAGTCCCTTTGTAAAGTGAGGAGATTTATCCATTGACTTTAATTGAAACGTGCCTATTTGCAATGCTTCAAGATTGGCTCTATTCTTCTCCGCAATAATATGTGAAAATTGAGTCTTTCTAGCTTTATTTAATGCGTTCTGTTTTAAAATTCACATTATCTTGGAGCCTAGTTTAAAACCTTTTTATGTCATTACATTTTGGATTGCTCACTAATGGAAGGCTGAAGTTACCATTGGATTTTCTAACTGAAGAGCCATAGAAGACACATTAAGTTTTCTCTCTGATTTTAACTTGATGGAAGAAACACAATGGGAAAATTCACTAATGGCAGCATTTACCAGCAGTAATTTCTGTTTATTAATGCACCTTGTCAAGTCACATAAGCTAAGAAGGGTAGGGAATGTTCAGTACTTTTGTGGGAGATTTTCCGGGAAGGGATCAGGAACGTACTACAGAAGAAATGATGCCTAAGTGGTAGCAATCTACCTTGTCATTATTGTTAATTTGTATCACATTATGATGGTGTCCTTTCTATGGGAAGTAAATGTAGCTCTCATCTACTTCCCTGTTTCCTTAAACACTGAACGGATTTTTTAGCATAAATTTTACAACACACCATGTCCTACCTCCCAATAATGCACCAGGAGCTGAGTTTGGATGGAGATATTAATGGTAGACAGAAGTTTTTGGTACAGCCATTTTTCACTGGAACATGCTGATTCAGAATGAGTGAAACTTTTCTGCAGTGGGAGCATTTTTGCTGAATGAAGTTTTCCTGAAAGTTTCCCAAGTCGAGGATGAATTTTTTCATGATTTCTCAGTTCAGACTTCAGTCTATGCTGGAAAGATGTAACCAGTATCTAGTAAATGCCTTTGTTCTGCTAATGACTCCTTGAAGGAAAATAGTGAGAACTTGTGCCTTTACATTTAACCCTTGTAAGAAAGAGCAGGTTGAGAGATACTCTAAGTTTAGTGATTTTTATGTATTCATTCAAGATGAGTACTAAACCAAAAGATTATTTTTAATGTCTTTTCTTTCTGAGGCTCTTATTCTGCTCATCTGCTTTATTTTTACTCTTGGGGTACATATTGCCTTAACATATAGATTTCTACATCAAGTCCTCTGTTTCATTCTGATGCCAGAGAAGGAATTATAAAACTGTGAATATTCTCCAAAGAAAGTTGTTTTCTGCTTTGCTCTGTCACTCACCACTAACTCCACTTCAACTCATTTTGGTTACAGTCTGCTCCTACTTTACAATGGTAAAGGTCACAAAACTACATTAACAAGCTTTTCTCTTGTTCCAGAGTATGAAGAACAAAACTAGATCCCTTATTTCAGTCACTGTAAATGTTAATATTTGCCTTAGTTTTGCTTTGTTTCTCTCTTGATACTTACACTGATATGTTTCCCCTGTATTTTTGTGAGCTGTGCTTTTTAACAAGAAAATGAGAGAGGTAGCTGAGACCGGATGGAAAGAAACACTGTGACCTTCCTGGCAAGCAAGTGTGGATTCTTAGTGAGGAAACAAAATGTAAGACAGGGAAATCTGGAACTGACAAGAGCAAATAGAAGATAGTCAACCTTGGAGGTGAAGGAAATATTTTTTCACAGAATTATGGAAGCCTGAGCAGTGCTTTCACGTAATCAGGAAAATATAGAATGGTTTGCATTGGATGCAACCACAGTGGTCCAGGTGGTGTCTCAGGTGAGAACAGGAGAGTGGGAGAATCCTCTCCTTTGCCCTGCTGATGACACTGTTTTTGATACAGCTGTGGCCAACTCAACCCAAGTTAGTTGATGGATCCATTTGTAGTGATCCAGTGGACAAGGAAGAGTTTCTGTTGTTTCTGTTCTGGCTGTCCTAGTAACTTGAGAGTGATTTGCTGGTTAAAATTTATATGTACTGGAGTTTTGTGTGTTGATTTTTGTTCTAATCAGACAGATTTTATTTAAAAGGCTCTGGTTTTAAGACTTGCTTTCTGATGCTTGCTACTCTTTGTTGTGGACTTTAGCTTCAACAAGTGAACACTTCAGCAAAAAACGTAGTGTAAAACTACGGGATAGTCCCAAACTACCCAGGAGATTGTGTTAGAGAAAACTTCTGTATTTCCTAAGTACATCAGAATGTATTTAACGTAGAAACAAAATTTAGCTTGCCTTCATTTCATAGCCAATGCTCAATAAATAATACATTGTAACATCTAAAATATTAATAATTGCAGCTCACAGATGTTGCAGCATTTGCTCCTGAAACAGTGTGGTAAAACTCTTACTCTATTTTACAGGTCTAGTAGTTCTTACAGGGTATGACAGTGTAAATATGGCTGCATTGGGCCAGAACAGAAGTGTTTTTAGGGTGGTGTCCTGTCAGTGCATCTAGTCTGTAGTGGTTGTTTGGGGAAGAACATATGAGAAAAATTAAAGGCTTTAAACCTTCTTCTTGGAAATCTTCACATCCCCTGGCAGTATGAAGTATGTCTTGCTGTGGGGTGAGATCTTCCAGTTTATTGCTGCAAGTTTTAAAAAATCAAACTTTTTAATCTAGTTACGCACTGTCATTTACCATGTCATGGAACAACCATACAATTAACCATAATCAATACACACAAATACTTAATTACTTTATAATTTGCCCTCTATCTCTAGTTATCTTCCTTCTAGTTACCTTCAAATTTCATAAAATACTGTAATACCCTGCAATAACCATCATTCTTCTTCTCATCCATCCTTTTTTCTAACCCAAATAAATATTCCTCAGGTACTCATTTTACACTGTCACTGTGGATATTCAATGCTCAGATCTAACAGAACCCATATCTCAGCAACGGGAAGTTGGAAATCCCACTGATGTCAGTGTTAGGCAGGTCATTCACATACTCTTCCAGCTAAAGGGTTTCATCTCCACTAATCAAGTTAGTTGCACGTTGCAGAACCGTAGAACATCCTGGTTTGGAAAGGACCCTCCAGCATCACTGAATACAATTCCTGCCTCTGCACAGGATCAGCCCAAGTATCCCACCACGTGTCTGAGAGCATTGTCCAAATGCTCCTTGAACTCTGTCAGCCTCGATGCTGTGCCCACCATCCTGGGGAGACTTTTCCAGTGCCCCACCACCCTTTGGGTGAAAAACCTTTTCCTGATAGCCAACCCAAAGATCCCCTGAAACATTTTCATGCCTTTCTCAATATCTTGGAAGATTGTTGCTGTGAATATCTTTATACCAACATCAAGTCACCTCTCTCACTCTTGACATTGTAACTGTTGTTCAGAGATTTTGAGTCACACCAATGTGAAGCATTTAGAGGCAATGACGTTTTCTTCATCCCTTTGTTTGGTTCAGGTGACTAAACCTGTCAGCTATTAATTCCAAAATGTACTGTGATCTAAATGCAGCATGTATAGATAAAATAAATACAAATAAAACAGAGGAAGCATGCTGTATACTCAATTCACACAGTCCTTTGTGACCTGGAAATCTATCATCTATCTAACAAAGAATCCTGCTCTTTCAGAGGGTTTCTTAGAGAGTTGTAGAAAAACAGACACTGTACAGCAACTCAGAAATGCAACATATTTTGTTCAAAACAACAA
>JAWWMA010000100.1:66365652-66388909 GCA_035041425.1 Mionectes olivaceus | reverse complement strand
ATTTTACTGATGAAATGCAACATATTTTGTTCAAAACAACAAAGACTGCAGACAGACTGGTTGTGACTTCATGAATTGTATATAAAGCTCTCTCAGGTTCCCCCCTAACCTCCTTCCCAGGATACCATAAACATAGGGCCATTTATATTATCCCTGGATATTACAAAGATATGCTTTCTGTATGGAAATATCTCCCTGGAAAGCAGAAGGCTCTTGACAAATTAAGAACAAAAGCTTGTAGTACTTTAGGAAGGCAAACCTTAATTTCCATCATATCGTTGAATACTTGATTACAGATGTTATCTGTATTAAAATATCACACATTAAATTAACATTTTCCTCATCTGAAATTGAGAATACAGGGGGAAAGTCACCAAAGGAACCTTCCATTTCGCTTATGCAATTCTTGCACTTAAAAATCACCTTAAAAATCAAAGAGGTTTCTCACATCTTTTGTGTTTGAATTTTATTTCAGAAAACCCCTCATATGATGTCTAAAAATATTTTCTAGTCCTTAGCCTAAATTAGTTCACAGCTAGCATCTCTCGTTTGTTTCACAGTAAAATTTTCCTTTAATTTTAGTTGATTTTCCTTTCCTTGTTGTTGTTTTTTTACCTTGATTCATTAAACTTGCAGAAACTGAAAACAGAGGAAATCTTTCTCAGACTTTCTAATACTTTTTGTTTTCCCTCCTAATATGCTCCATCTTTATTGTTGTCTCCAATCACTCAAAGAGAGGACATTAGATTTCGGAAAAAAACCCCTGTGTCCACACGTCCCACTGTTCATCATGTGTGTTTTGCACATTGCTATTAAGAAGTCTATTGGTAAACATTCAGTGGGCAGAAGAATGATTGCAAATGACTTGTAATTTGAGGAGTCAATCTAAAAATTCAGAATTAGTTATAAGGGTGTTTCTTACTTCTTCCATGCTAATGAAACAGAAGTCAACATTCCAGTCTTCTGGCATGAGCCTATGAAATGATAACAAGTTTTAGAAGATGGTACAAAACTATCAGAATATAAGAACTGTTCAAACTGCCCAGTATTTCAGATATTAACTGCTAGTAACATAACGCCTGTCTGGTTGATGAAGTAGATAATTATATCATAACATTTTTACATTTTTAGTAGTATACAAACATTTTATCAAAAGAATAAAATCAAATATGTTCAACATGCCCTGACCATGCTTATAGAAAGTTTGATTGATTGATAGATAGATAGATAGATAGATAGATAGATAGATAGATAGATAGAGAGATAGAGAGATAGAGAGATAGAGAGACAGATAGATAAAGAGGCAAGATTACCTCTTACATTGTTTAAAAAAACATATTTATGCCTTCCTTTTCCATGACAGTGCCTTTTCCTATGGTGTACACTTTCTCAATATGATCTACTCTGTACTTTCTTTGCCACCTACTTCATGCTAACAATACCAATATGTTCATGAACTTCCTGAACTAAATCTCAAATCCACTGACTTTACCATATTACTTTTTTTTTTAATCCATCTTCTACCCTGGTCTCGTTGAAACCTCAATGTTTATAAAAACACAAGTTAAGGATTTGTTGTAAGAGTGACTCTAAATTAAAAATGATGTGAATAAACTGTATCTCTGAGCTACAGCTACAGCGATAACTTTGTTAGACTCTTTCAAGTGAAGGTTTTTGTGATGGTGGTAAGGATTGTTTTGGGAACAGATTCTTTCAGAAATATACCAGCATCCATAAGAATATGGATATGTGAAAGTTCCTGGATGAATAAAGAGGAATAAGCGATGCAGGATATCGGGGATACAATTACCATAAAGAATATTTTATAAGCTTGCAAGGTACTCTCCAACCTTGAAAAATAGGTGTAGAATTGTTGCTGGTATAAATCAAATCTAGAATAAATTAGAAGGACATTGGGATTCTGTTCTATCTGCTCTCACAGCTGAAGAACTATCAAAGCAGTTTTACTGTTGTCTTGTGGGCCCACTCAAGCACATATACTTTTCAAAGATGGTACCTTCTTTACATGAAAGTTAGTATTTTTACACTGATCAAAAGCATGTTTCAGAATAAATAATACAACCTCAACCTTTTTTTAAGCATGGCATTTCCCGCTCAGTGGTAAATAAAATATTATTAGGAAGGATTTAGGAATTATACTGAAACTAAAGACAAGGCTAAGTGAATTATTCATAGAAAATACATACATATAAGTGCCAACATAGGTTTCAAGATAGTTAATGAACATTGGGTAAGCAAGTTTGGAAACAATAAAAACTAAATGCAGGACTTGAACCCATTTCTTGTTTTAAAAATAAAAGAGAATTTCAAAATTTCATAGTTACTATTCATATGAGGCTTGTATTTACTCAGATGAGACAACCTGCACTTGCTTAACCACAGATGGATATGAAGAAGATACTATTCATCTGAAACAATGATCCTTTTACTTATCATAGCTGCTGTGTGATGTACATGTCCCATTTAAATGAAATGATCTTCACACTGTCATAAAATATTCATTAAAAATTTTCAGGCAACTGGCAATTCAAACTGTTTCACAATATCTGCTATGGATTAAAAGGGTTTGGTTTTTTTAACTATTTTTTAGCTGATTTTTCTTTTACATTTACATATGTTTATTCAAATATCAGTCTTATCAATTTATGATGTTTTTATACTCTGCTTTTAAACCACATTGGCATAGAGTGCTTTGTGTGTGGCATAAGCTAGAGTTAAGAGTCCCCAATTTATAGATTTGTACAAATTTGTTGCAGTATCATTTAGATTTTCAGAGGAAAACGGTCACATGCATATCCAAATGGCAGTTTGGATTTGTTCTGTGTGACTGTTAATTTATACAGAAAAGAAGATAATGGATGAGAAAAAACCAAGGAACCAAGGAGGGTGTTTTCATCAAGCACCATGAAACACTGATACCATTTTTGTATTAGTTTTCAAAATTAATTCACTCTGGGAGATTAACTTGGAGCTGTCGTTAGCACCAATGAAGAAGCCAGTATATTCCAGCTGAGGCAGGTCTCCTGCTGGACAGCCAGGGTAGGGTAGGTTATGAGCAGGTCTAATTCCCGAGGCTCCAGCTGATCTCTGTGGTTTCACACCAGTGGTGGCTGAATGTTCTTTTCCTCTGGGAAGCATTCCACCAACTTCTGACCATCATCTGGAACTAATTCCTGCCCATCCAGCAGCCAGCTCTGTGGAGTAGCTAACACAACTGGGCAAACTGGTTTTGTGCTTCAGGCCTGATGTTTTGAGACTTCTTTGTCCTTCATCCTCATGGAATAAAGGGCTTGTTTGTAGCCAAAAAGCAGCCATTCTCCTCCCTTAGAGAAGGTGTCCAGCTACACTTGCTCTGAAAATACTTGCTATGCTCTTATGCAGTAGGGTTTAACAGAAAATGAAAATTCTTGTTTTAAAGAAAAAAAAAAGGGAAGATGGGTTGCAATTCCCATCACTTACACCCCAATTTCCTTATTTTACACTGTAATTCAGTGATTTAAAAAGTCAGTGTACCTCAATTCCTTCTGAACTCTCCTTCTGGGGTTCCTGTTTCTTGTACCTCCCTGTGTAAGAGGTGGCAAGGACTGAAGAGGTTAAGGAACTTCCTTTGATTAGGAGTACCCTTTGACAAAGGGCTGCCATGGAAGAAGTTGAGGGACTAAATCTGTGAAAAAGCAAGCTTTTATTCGCCATTGTCTTGGCCAGATGACTGTAAGGTGTTCTCAAGTCATTATTCAGAGTAGTACCCTGAACACCTGTCTCAAATTCTGCGCCTCTCCAGATTAAATGTATATATAATCGTAGAATCATAGAGCCATTTAGATTAGCAAGCTCTCTAAGATCAAGTCCAGCCATTTAACCCAGAGCTGTCAAGGCCTCCACTAAACCACGTCCCCAGGTGCCACATCCACATGCCTTTTGAACACTTCCACTTTTGCACATTGCAGTAGGAAATTTGGTGTTTAATACAATATCATGCTTTCAAATTATTTCAGTGCTCTTAGATCCTGTGGATTTGATGAGGATATAAATGATATATTGATTTGGGGCTGCCTCACAAGAGAGAAAGAATGTTTACTGTGAGTTCTGGCTTTCCTCTCTTTCAGTGGTAACAACAGATTTTGTGACACAGGCATAGCTCCAAAAGGAAGCAAAAAGAGATGAGATACAGAGTAGTTTGGGGTTTTGGTACTTTTTTTTTTTTTTTTTAAAAGAATGCTTGGCAAGAAAAAGCAGCAGGTAGTGAAACAAATTGAATTCATTTGTGGTACACAGTCTCAGAAAGCTGGAAGGGTGTAGGCATAAACCATATAAACAACGTCTCTGCTAGCTGCCTCAGCTTCTAAGAGCAAAGTAGGGAGATCACATTAGACATCAATTTCTCCTTCATAAACCACTAACAGTAATCAGATGGAGGTACCTAAAAATCTGTCATGATTTGAAAAAAAACCCAAAACAGGTGTCCTAGAAATAAAAGGGTCCAAACATGCACAGTACTTAAAAGTAATGCATCTGACAACAGATAATACAGAAGACATGAGTGTCACTGCACGTAGATTTATTCCCCTATATTATGTATAGACTGAATGAGCTTTTTCTTACACAGTTACCCTCTCTGGGTAACCATGAATTTATAATGCTGCTTCTTAGCATTTATATTTGTCTACACCAAAGATGCAATAATTTATTAACATGGTAATAAATGTTTAATACTCCTTGTCTGCATAATTTCTTAAAACTATCTCCTTAAGTCCCATTTCTCAAAAATGTGAGGACGACAAACATTGAAGTAAAACAGTGTGGTGCAAAAAATGGGTGCATTTATGCACAGATTTTTTTAAAATGTCTCACTCTTGTTCATAACCTCTGCCGTTGAAAGTAGCTGAGATGGTCAAAGTGTAAGGCCAAACCTCATGTTGGATTTGATGTGTTTTGACTTATAATTATCTTTCAGCTGGAGTACTTTTTTAAGCTAATGTATGTTTAGTAGCTCTAGAGGAATTTTTATGCTGGCATTAAAAAAAAAGGAAAAAAAAAGAAAAAAAGAAGCTGGTATAAAAGTCAAGCAATATTTTTAAAATTCTGTTTGACCCCTCCCCCCCAATTTAGTAAGAATTCACCAACTTAAATTTTGAAAGTGTTTTATTCACAGTTCTCTGTGTTTGGTACGTACATTTTCTTTTCAAATGGTCTGAAATTCAAACTCCTGATGAAAAACAACAAAGATATTGTAACCTCTCAGGACCTGGGAGGTTAAATTACTGTGGTCTCTGAGTACTCAATTTCCTTTCATGGTTATTCAAAATCAATGAACTTCAAATGTCATGTTGTACAGGATATGGTGAAAGGATATGGTGAATAGGATATGAAAGTTTCTGTCTTTCTACATAAATTGGAATTTTAGCACACCACCTGTCCAAAATGATAGAATGAAACTTCCTGAAGTGTCACGTAACTTTCCAAAAAAAATTTCTGAGAGCAAGTAACGTTCAGTCACAAAAAATCTCTTCAGAAAAAAGGTGCTCTAGGTGGTTAAAAGAAGCCTTCATCTGTTGCACCAAGTTTAATGAATTCCTAAATACACCAGAAATCAAATCAGGCACTACACTCAGTGGCATTTTACAGCACTATGAAAACTTCTGTAAATCAGCCTTGTAAATCATATTTTATGTTTTTGTCTTGGAAATTTTCACGCATGTGCAATATCAAATTATCAGTATTTACCAACTGCTGATAAGATTTATAATTTTAATACAGAAATTGATATAATGACACTTAAAAATTCAGAAATTAAGACAAATAAAAAAGTTTGATTCACATTTTTCTCCCTTTATTAGTTCTTAGTCATCACTGTAATACCACTGCATTGTTGCAGAAGTAGACATAAAATAAACTTTGAACTCACTTTCTAAGATGATACTTGGATGAATAAATTATCTGCTTGTTCTATCCTGTGTCTATTTAAATATATCATTCTTTTTTCTCCCCTCTGTCTTTCTCTCTCCAGCAATGACAATGCAGTTCATAAGCCATCGGTTCCCTGATTATCATGATCCAACTATAGGTGAGTAGAGATTATTCTCTCCTTCATCCCTTTCAGCCTCTCTGCCCATTTAAGATTGTCAGACAATGAGAAGTTGCTCTGAAATAGCCCGTAGACAGAAACAAGATTTGCAAACTTCGGATTACACCTTAATTTTTTGATGACAATTAAACTGTGTCATGGATATCATAGATATTATCATAGATACTTCTTGAAATGCTTTGTACAGAATCTTTCAACAACAGTGTCGTGGACTCATGTGTTATAACTATTATGGTGCTACTTGTGCTACTATAATCACAGAACATGGAAAAAGTACAGTAAGATAGAAAACAAACTTTCAAAATACTAAAATACTGCAAAAAAAGACTAGTCTGGAGTATTTTGGTGTTTTAGGTTTTCTTATTTTTAGTACTATATTCCACAATTAAGGTCTTATTTGAACTTCTCCAGAAACATCACGTGACTACTCAATTTAACACACTAGAATTATGCTCTGGGATTCCATCCTCAGCTAAACTTCACTGAGTTTACCTACATTATAAACTTCAGTAATGAAAATTATTCACACTAATCTACAATACACCGAAATATCCTTTAGATGGTGACCAGCTGTCAGAACTGCATGTTCATTCTTTTAAGTCTTTATTACTTAGCTTTACTTGTAATAAAATGTCCTTGCAATTATGGTGACTATCCCTGTGTAATATTTAGTTATAACAAGGGGAAGATGGCAGGGTCTGGGCCCAATATGTAGGAAACGCGCTAAAAAAATCAACATTTACGAAAACTGCTTAGGAAAAAGAAAAATAAATAAAAATCTTCCAACCCTGTCATCCAAAATAAGTTTTTTGTTTTCTTTGAACTTTTCAAATATTTCAAATTCAGATTTAACCCCTACAATGATGCTGCATTGCTAAATAGATCAGCTAATGAAAGTGTTTCTCTTTATTTGTTATTTCTATAGTATTCCATAGTAGATTATGGTAATTTTAATAATTAAAAAAATGCATAAACTCTTCATGCCACTAGTAATTTTAAAACTGTTAAATAAATTGTAAAATAACAATGTGACCTGTCAACTCTAAATAAGGCAAAACTACTGCGGAATTGATGCAAATTCATTTGCTTCACTCAAGTTAAAAAAAGATAATAATCATTAAATCTAATTGGAAAAGAGGAACATTATTAGTTACTGACACCATCAAGTTATGTACTTACACTCATCTTTATTATTATCTATCCACCTGCCATCAGTATTTATCCATATATTGTATCTTGTCATTATCTTAACTTACTGGTCTCTAGACAGCACCACAATATGAATAATAGATAATCATAAAGAGAAAGAAAGGTTGTGATGCATTGTAAGTACATACTGCGGGAATGCCTTGAGGACCTAATCAGGATGAAGGTCTCCTTGAGCAAGAGAGAGCTGCTACTCGATAAAACCAACACTCTGAACAGGAGAAGAGACGGAAACAGAGAACAGGGAAATGAAACACTGAATTCAAACTCACCCCTCTGGCTAGAGGCAGAACTGGAAGTACAAATTTTTACCTGTTTGGCACTTCTGTCTCTCAGAACATGTTGAGGACATCCTGAGAAAAGCTTATTAATTTTCATGCTCTAAAACACGTACTAAAGAGAAGAGTATAATCTTGGGCCAAGTATGTGGGTTTTATATTGGGTAAATTTGTGGTATGACCCCTTAAAATTGGACATAAACCCCCCAAAAAAAGAAAACAGAAGGTGTCATTTGTTATCAAACCTGTAATAAAAACCCAATATATTTTAAACAGTCAGTATACTGAAAAAGTTTATACTGTTGAGGTTTTTTTACTACCTTTGAACCCCTGGTCTCAACAAACAGAATTAATCTCATGGGGTTTTGTACATCCAGTGCTAGGCATATTTTAACTATTTAGACCACCATGCTAAAAAAAAAAATAAGGTGGTCCAAAATGATCACAACCAGGGAGAAAACTATGCTGATGGTAGGAGTTACCAGAGGAAATGTTATTCCTCTAAGGTCGTGAGGAGCTAGGCACAAACAGATCCTTTGTATCATGGGGAAGTTATCGTCTTGGAGCAGAATAGTGATGTATCTAGTCACAATTTTGTTTCTCGCAGTAAACCCAGCAGTAGGTGGTGCAGAAAGCAAAAAACAGTCTACATATGAAATGTACGTTCATACCAGCTGAATGGCAAAGCAGAAAATTAAACATAGCTTTTCGGCTCAGTCTGAGGTCACTGACTCTCTGGATACCAATTTATTGCACTTCCTTTGTGCCGTGCATTTTGGACCTCTTTCATTCCTGAGCAATTTTTGTCTTGTTTATGGAACTCATGGACTGTCCTGACCATCACTGGGCACACTGGCATCATATTTTTGAGTACTGCTTTGGAAATAACTGCTTCTGCCTACCTGTAGTTTTATTTGTCTTTGGGCATCTTAAAGGAACAAGGTTTCTGTAGAAATCACTGAGAGGGTGATATCGTCTGTAAAAAAAAAACAACAACAACAAAAAAAAGTTCTATGGTTTATTTAAATGATAATACACAGATTTCCAGAGTTAACCAATCTGCTGATTCTACAGTTCTCCATCTGAGCTTTAAGAGAGGGTCTATTGTTTATTCTGCTTTATGTGGACATAATAATATAACAAAAATCTACTTACTTTTTTCTGGTATTCCTGCCCTACCTATTCTGTTCTCTATGTTTTATATAGCGTGAAGTTGTGGTGGCAGTGACTATGGTACTTAATTGTGCCAATTTATCCGAGATTTAAGAAGGTGGTGTTGACAGAATTGATGCTGTATCTCCTTGACTTTCATGGAGTTTTTTCTAAGAGCTCTGCTAGTACAAATGGATGGGCTGGGGGCTGTGAAATGGAGGGGTCTTTGCAAATAGCATAATTTTATTTGAAATCCCAGAAGTCCATCAGTTGCAGTTTCATGGATAAGATGACAATGACCTAGGGGCTACCTAAATATTTATAATCACTTTGTCCTCTTTAACTTTTCATTGCCCATTTTAAGCACAGACATGGGAGTGGAATAATAGTTTCAGCTGTTTTTAATTTCTGTAGATTTCTGTGAAATAATGTTGTACCTGTGCAAATATAGGGGACAATGAACCACTTCCAAAGCACATGATCATGGCTCTGATACAATCTGCTTGATATTGCGGTTGAAAAGCAGAAGCAAAACATTAAGTCTATACAAAAGATCCACAAAACAATCTTGTATGATCAGTTAGGAACATATAAAAAGTCTGAAACAAGGAATTTACAAAAGGTTTTGCTTTGATTTGAAAAACAGATAGATGGCAATGGGTTTCATATTTTATTTCACGAAAGCTCAAATCTTTTCAATCCCAAAAAGTGTTCTAAATTTTGATTCTTTTCATATAATAAACACATTTTATGTCCTGACCTACACCTTGCTTTACAGAAACATGCCCAAAGTCAATTGGCTTCTTAAGGTTTTCAGATGTTTTTGCTCTTCCTCCTTATTTTATTTGCATTTTATACTTCATCTATAAACTGATAAGACTTACAAAGGGATTAGAATAATTTTTTTTTGTTGGTTGGGATTTTTTTTATGCTGTTTAATCCAGCATGAGGCTATGGTGAAAATTGCATACTGTTACTGACCAGAGAATGCAGAGGACTCCTTTCTCTTTAATATGCCACCAAATGAGCTTCCCCTTCCCAATTCTACTTCCCTCCAAACACACCACTAGGGATTTATCCTAAACATTCTGCAGTAATAATCTTGTTGCTTTCAAGATGCAGAGCATTTTTTGGTACCTTTTTTCTGATAGTCCTCAGGAACATGGATTTTCCCTGCCATTCTTCTCCATTGTGTTTCAACCATTATGTTATTAAAGCTTTAGAGTTTTCTTTTTCTTCAGTGACTCATATCTCTAAGCAATATAGTAGAAATATACAATAAGAATATAATGGTGCTTTGTACCTATAACCTCTTTTTTTTTCTGTTATCCACTGATATTTTTGAAATATTACAGGGGATCTTGATCACAAAAGGCTGATGTCACTGTGAGCTGATTCAGAATAATTTTGCTAAAAGAATATTTCAGTTTCTGCACTATGGGATACAGATGCTAACAGGTTTTTATGTCATACATACGTATACTTCAAATGTGCTAATTTTGATCCTTAAAGAGCTATAAAATTAGATTTAGAATTATTTGAACATTTTTCTGTCTGTATCTATCATTTGTAAAAGGTGTACTTACACTTTTGAAGAACTTACTGGACATAATGATGTCACAAAAGTGCAAAACTTTTTAAGGTAGCTATGGATTTATTTGAAGGAAGTAGTTGGGTTTTGATCTGTTGGGGTTTTTTGCTTGTTTTTTTTTTATTTTTGCTTTGGTTTGGTTTTGCAAGTACATAGGGTATTCTTGTTCTAATAGGCATTTATTCATCAAAATCCTCTGTACAGTGTGGGTCAGACATGGGGTATCGAAGTAAATAATTACAGTAAATGTTTCCTTCTTTCTTTTACTTTCTTTTATTTTAGCTGTTTGTCTTAGTTTGGAAAAGCTGATAAGTTCTTGAGAAACTCAAACTACTGACAACATATATATGTATAGAAGTAAATGTGTATACATATAAATAGACAAATAAATACATCAGTATTCATTTAAATACAGACTAAACACTGATTAAAAAGTGAAATACTACCTGAAGTGCAAATTTTAGTGCTGTCACTTTGAGTTTAACACCACTTCAGCATAAAATGGGAATAATGGTCATATTTAGGCTTGCTACAGACATTTCAGTTCAAAATTTTGAGACAGAAATATATTATTTTTGTAAGTAAATGGGAAAAGGAAGGACAAAATTAGTATTAGACTGTAAATGCGAAAATTTCAGAGCTTAGCACTTCACAAAAATGAAATTATTTCAGTACACATTTAATATTTAATGGTAGTCAACAACGGGAATAGATTCCAAGTGGCAGTGGGTATGATAATTTTCTGGAACAAGCGGCTAAGAGCAATTTGTGCTCTGCACAGTCTTTGGCAATATCACAGAGAGTTAATGCAAGCAGAGTGTCAGGAAAGGAAGCATGACATAGTGCAGCAAACTGGACAGTCTCCAAGATGCTCATTAACCATGTGACTAATCTTAAAATGAATACATAATGCAAACGAGATGCGAAAGCAGCTTCCTGTTTTGGTGAGATATCACTGCATGAGATTGTGTCAAATGAGCAGTTGAGGGCATTAAGGCTGTGTCAATGTCAAACTCTAATTGAAATGGGTGTGGGATGGGAGGCACTCTAGCATTAAGCACATGAATTTCCATGAGGTTTCCTAACAAAGTAACTCAATCACCAATGCATCAAATAAAATACATTTACTCATCTCTAATAAGCTGCTGGAAACGTGTGGGTGAATTCCAGAAAAAAAAAAAGTGACTGAAAATATTCTGCTGTTATATAAGACATACAAAAAAATATTAGTGTTATAAAGAATTTTACGTCTGTTTCCAAGGTACAATAATGAAAAAGGATAAAGGAAGGGAAATACAAACACATTAGGAATGAAAGAAGACAAAGGTGGAACACATCTACTATATCAGGGAAGGGTCATCTTGCTACAAAAGTACTATTCATATTAATATTCAGGGTACAAAAAGTTTCAAGAACATTTCTACTGTTATCTAGAACGTGCATACACATATATTCTATCTTTAAATTCACTCTCATTCTCTTCTTTTTCAATAGAAGATAAGATGTTTGTGTTGGACTGAGCAAGTCACAACTGTATTGGAGCTTCAATTTTTTTGGTATTTTTATTTGATTGGTTTTTGGGTTTTTTTCTGATTTAATTAATCTAACCAATACCTAAATTGTTATAACCACTTTTCATTCATCATTCTCCACACAGTTGTTAGCCTTCTCTTAGATGGAATAAACAATTCATATAAAATAATAATTTTGTCTCCAAAATCTGTCTCCCAAGGGTACTCATACTGATTGTGTAGACATAGAGAAATTGGCTGTGTTTGTGCTTCATATTCATCATCATTTAAAATGAGAAATTAAGAATATGTAAGAATACTGGTGTATGCATCTGAGTCATATTCTTCAACCTGTGTTTTATTATTAGCTTCGATTTTCCTGTCTGCTGGTATTATTTGCATTATATACCACATTAATAGTCACTTTTGGTATAAAGCATTTTGACTTATGTATAGGAAGAAGAGTAGAGATTACGGTTACTTTTTAGGACTAAGGCTCACATTTAAACACATAAATTAAAATATCTGCACAAGAAACATGGACCCTGAGTCCAGTTTTGTGGGACTCAGTGAGATTTAGGGGTGGAGATTTAGGTCTTTGCTCATTTCCTTTATCAAGGGTTGTTAGAGCCATTTAAGATGCTCTGGAGAGTGTCCAAAGAAGGGCAACGGAGCTGGGGAAGGGTCTGGAGCACAAGTATGATGTGGAGCAGCTGAGGGGGCTCAGTCTGGAGAAAAGGAGACTCAGGGGGACTTTCTTGCTCTCTACAGCTCCTGAAAGGAGGTTGTAGCCAGGTGGGTATCGGTATTTTCTCCCAAGTAACAAGTGACAGAACAAAAGGAAATGGACACAGTTTGCTCCAGGGAAGGTTTAGATTAGATGTTAGGGAAAATTTCTTTCCTGAAAGGGTTTTTAAGAACTGGAACAGGTTACCCAGGGAAATGGTGGAGTCTTCATCTCTGGAGGGATTTAAAACCTATGTAGATGTGGCACTAAGGGACATAGTTAGTGGTTGGTTTGACAGTGCTGGGTTAACAGTTGAACTTGATGATCTTAAGGGTCTTTTCCAACATAAATTATTCTGTGAGTGATTCTGTACCCTGCTTTGTTTAGGATCCCAGTCCAGAAGGCTGTAGACCTTCCACAGGTCCTGTGCTGTCGACACCTGTCACCCTTTGGGAGTGACATGGGACCTATGAATCACCGGAGCCCTTCTAGCCCAGTCAGTGAAAGCCAGACAAGGTACCCAAGAGCATATTAAACAACAGGTCTTATGTACAGGCAACTGAATAGCATCTGTACGTCCTTTAAGTGTAAGATTTTAGCTACCTGCCTTGAATGTAGACACGTAGTGTGTAGCTTTCTAAATATAGGCGGCTGAAGCTGAATTGTGGTGCCTCCCCCTGACAGCTCATCATAAAAAGGGACTTCACAGATCATTGGGATTCCACTCAGAGTATCTGGAGAGAATTTCTGCAGTGAAGAGAGGAATATGAAGAGTGAGACTTGTGGAGTAATCCACAAGTTAATTACTTAACAAGTAATCCTTGTTAAGGTGGCTAAAGAAAGGAGAATGTCTGGTAGTGTGGGTTCTCCCATAGCAAAATAAACAGAATAAAAAACGAGGAAGTAGTATTAAGAAATTAAGAGTGCCAAAACTGTTCAGTTTAGATTTCAATGAGGCTAAAAATATACCTTCTGCTTAGTGTTGTTATTTCATCCTACCATGAAAGGAAATAAAAATTGTTTGAAGATAAGGCGGCACAGCAGATCTTCCTCTCTCTCAGGGAAAAAATTTGACTAAAAAAAGAGTCTCATTTTTCTTTGAAACATTTTTTTAAAAGGTGATATTTTTCCCTCTAAAAAACATATTAATGATACTTGGAATCTTTCAACATTTCAGTATGAGCTATATCCTCTAACTTAGATGAAGTCTCAGATCATTATGAGCTTTTATTCTTCACTATTTTTGTTATTATTGAAACAATCTGGTCCTATTGTAAAACATGCTTTGTTACTCAGATACATGATCTTTTGCTCTGTTGTTAAACTTTCTTTCTTTGGACTTTGCTTTTGTAAGACAATTATTCAGTCCTAAATATTTTGCAGACTTCATGTAAGAAATTAGAAAAACAACCACTTCCATTTTCCTGTCTGTACTCAAGATGAATCACCCCTAAAATCCTGGACATACACTAAATGTCAGCTACTGATTTGTCACATTCAGGTTTTCTTAAAAATTGCTCATATGCAGTTATTTGAAGGCTGTTTACACCAGGTGAAAGTTCTCTGTCACTTAGCATTTTCAAAAACTCAGGAAACAGTGCTCAATCTAGTAATTTTCTTTTACTAATATCTCTGATACAAATGATAACAGAGAAGCAAACACAGCCAATGTCTTCCCACGGAGGAGGTGGCCCAGAGTGATGTTATTCTAGTTCTCATTATCTGTCCTATCAAGTCCCCAAACACCTACTCTAAGGTTGGAGGTTAATCAGAAAACCTTGAAGAGCATTTTGACTTGCAATTTAGTCTTGGCAATGCAGTTGTCTGCCATGTTTCATCTCACATGTCCTTGGAAAACTTACCACAGCAGCAGATTCACTTCAGGCACAGCAATACCAGACAGTAGCTACTGCTATGAGTGCCTATATTGTGCTGTGAGGTCTCAGAGAAGGAAATAGTGTTTAGAGATCCAGTGGAGAGCTATCTGTCTAGAGCTATTAATATCTATTAATATTACATTAATATACTTAGATATTAATATCCTTACATAGCTATTAAAACCTAAAGATATTCTTTACGCTAAATCATGAACAAGGAATGATACATGAGCTGTCACCTGCTAGGAACAGACACTGGTAGCTCTAAAATAGCCTGAAGTTTTGTGAGATGAGATGAGCCAAATCTAACAGCTCATTTTGTGCTGACAAGAAGGAAACCCCACTCTTCATCTCTGCCCTTTTCCCAGCCTCACTGGCTCTCTGGCATTCATCCTACAGATTTTCAGGCTGATTCAACAGTTATTCCAGGAGAAAACTAAGCCACCCCAACACATAATAATTGTCTACCAGGTTAGTGAGTTTAGTAGCTTTGGTAAAAACATTTCTCCAAGCTGAAAAACTGGCCAAAGGTATAGTGGAGAAGCACGTGTGAGGAAATTGAGGTATAAGTGGGAATGAAGGGGGACAGAGATGGTTTTACCTCTGGGACAGGTGACATATGAAAACCAAGTCAACCATCTTGTGCAGTCACTCTCAGACACCAACCCATGATCTGAAATTCCTTCACCAGTCTATCTCTGTTGTCAAAATTCATAGTGATAATTACCTGTGCCATTTTGTGGAATTCCCTGGGCTATTGGTCAATCCACCATAAAAAGGAAAATGGATTTGATGGATATTTTTTATTTTCTATAGCTCTCCTCTTTATTTTCTCATATGGAGCATCTATCTGATCAGAATTACCTTGTATCATAATTTTTCCAGTGGTCTGACTTCATTTTCTCCATTGTTTTAGAAATTGAGAACACAGATGAATTATTCTGTTTATTATGGGCAAAAGACTGGCAGATGGACTTACCCAAAGAGTGGTGGTGAAGGAGCTAAATCCAGTTGGTGTCCGGTTATGAGTATTGCTACAATTCTCCAATTTTATTTCTCAGACATCTCTGCCCAACAGCTGCTTACCATGGCTGGAAGAAGAGATAAAAGTGTTTCTCCCATGTGTTGTTATGAGAGATCTATGCTTACTTCATGTTCACATGCAAAAAAAATACCAAAATTCCTTAACAGTAAATGTTAACTTCTTTTAGATTTGTTAATTTCTGTCCTCCATTAACTTTCTTTGTGTTAGAAATAAGACGTATTCCTGCCTTGGTCATCTTCTCTTATTTACTGAGTAAAGGGTCAATGAAGCATCAGTGATATTTTACCATTCTATTTCTTCTAGAAACCTCTGAAATTAACTGTGTATCTGCTAAATATAGAGACAAGAAAAATAACTGAAAACTGTATGGAAGTGTGACCTTTTGGTTGCTCTTCTTAAGAACTGATTAACCAGATTAAAACTGAACAAGGAAGAAAAAAGACTTTTCCTAATAATGTGACAATATGATGTAATATTTTTAATAATAGTAATAGTAGCAATAATGATAATAATGAAACAGTTTTATTAAAATTATTTCATAATTAAATCTATCATATTCAGGATGTAGAAAGCATCAACCAAGAACAGAAATCACTGTTAAAATATTTTTGTCTGTTCTAACAAAATAGCCTATTCTTTCTTCATATCAGCTTCATACAGGCAGAAGACCTCAAACTCAACAGTGGCTGGTTTTGGTTTGACTCCATCTGACAATCTTCACTTCTCCCAGTGTTGATCCACCTCATCTCTAACCGATCCCTCTAATAGACCAAAGCAGCAAAAGTATTATTCTCAGAGCTGAGCTCTTCAATACTCCTTTCAGGCCTCTGGGTCTGACACTGACCCTAACATGGACCCAGTGCAGAAAATTGGGACATTTCCTTCTTAAGTTCTCCTGTGTTCTCTTGTAGTAGAGTTTCAATGACACACTTTTATTGGTTTAGCTCCTCATATAATCCAGGGAACTCATCTCCCCATCCGTTGACCCTGACTGCTTTTTTGCATGAGCGAAGTGTCCACCTGGCCTGAAACATTAAGAAAGGGAAATTTATATGTTTAGCAAGAACTATAAACCACAGTGAAGCCACATGCATGTTGTAGTTTCTAATTCATGACACAAGTGTACAAAGTTCTAAAGCATGATTATTCAGCTCTAATACCTCCATCTCACATTAGTTAGATGAATAATTCTCTCAAATGTTCTTAGGGCTAAAGAGGTTACGTTATGTGGCAGCTGAGGAGATTCAAAGGTCCTCAGAATTAGATGACTGAAGGTGAACACTAAAACCACTCTATGAGCTTACCCCGGTGGTTTTGCTGTAAGTATCAAAATCCACGTACAGTAATCATAATTATGATTAGAGCCATGAACTAGGAAGGAACTGCAGCGAGACTTGCAGCTCATAAGTAGGGAAAACCTGCTTACCTATAGCTTGTATATCATGATTAGTAAAAATATTCAATAAATGGATTTTGAAATTGAAAGAGACACCCATGCCATGGTTTTCTAGAGGTGGATGATTTATCACACTCAATTCAAAATTCTTCATCACAGGACAAATGTTTCCATTAACCTTTCTTTCATGGAAGCCGGCAGCCATCTGCACCTTACTAAATCCAAAGCACCATCCAAGCTAATAGCCAAGTGGATGTAGTCAACTCGCTAATTACTTCCCCTGAAACAATGAGAAGTGAATTTGTCGCTGTCAGATCCTCCCACTCAGCAGCACAATCACGGACTTGAAAGAGTAGTGAAATTGCTACCTGCTATTCCTGTTCCCCAAGATAAGGGTGCTTGGACTCCTGTTAATTATCATGTTTTGATTAAACAGGAGTACTTTGTTCACTTTGTTCATGTACACCTCTGAATAAAATGACATTTTTCTGGAAGCAGAGAAAGTAATGATATGCCTTTATTAAATATTTAGTAACATTATCTATATTGCAAGTGGTTTCCAACAGCAAGTGCAAAGGTTTGCCTGAGTTATTTTTAGCTGTGACTCGCAAAATTGCCAACTTTTGTAAAGAAATTGTAATTTCTCTGCAATAGCTGCTTCTGAGAAAAATAGTCTTATTCACATGGGTGGGACACTTTGTAAATGAAATTTAGCCTTTGTGAAGGATTGTACTACAAGATGAAGGCTACACTCTCTGATGAAGAAATGATGGAGTTTTCTAGACAACAGGTTATACTTTATATAATAATTTATATAAATTTAGTCATGTATCTGCATATTTTCAGATTAAAATCATGAAAGGGGGCCTTGTTGGTAACTGCATTTGCGTTGTGACTGATACTGTTGCAATGGGCCAAATTACTGAGATGGAATTTGTCAGTCTTTCATCCAAAACCCTGCTGTATCCCTGTCTCTAAGGAGTTACCTGTCATTTAAAGGATGTGACCTGTACTATCTAGAGGATTCTTATGTTTCACAGTAGGAGATAGAGCTATGAGAATGACCATCTCCATCCAGAAATGAAGGAAGACATTAATTTTGGTTTTATAAATTGTAATTCGATCTTGATCAGAACTTGTAACCACTCTGCTTTTCATGGGGCCTTGTGAATATGTATTTTTCTTTAACCAATAGTAATTGTATTTTAAGGAGGGAAAATTCTTACCTTCAACTAGAAAACAAAATTTTACAAACAGTAAAAAAAAATAACAGTGTAGTATTATAAAAATAGCTTATGTTTCCATAGCAGAAGATATTTGTGTTGGTGTTTTCACATGGTTAATTTTCAACCTGCTCCTGGTCCTAATATTTTTTGCAGCACTAGATAAGCAGTTTTAGGAATCACAGCTAATCAACATAGGGATTAATTTAAGGTACTCTCAGCCTTTAGTGTTTCTCTGTGTTTGTATACACAGGCACATACATACCACTGCACAAACACACAAAAGTACACTCAGATATCTTATACATGTGTGCACATCTGAATCTCCCTATAATTAAACACCTCTTGGGGATGGATAAATATCAGTACTCAGTTTAGAAGGATTTGTTGCCCTGTTGATTCAGAATGTTGAGTTGGAAGTGCACCCAAATCAAAAGTATGCAAGTGTTCACTGTATGGAGGGCAAGTAGTGGAGAGAGGGGTTTTGCTACCATGAATACAGGCTAAAGATGTTATGCTAACTACCCTAAAACTTTGAGCCCTGGTGATAGAGATCTGACTCTGTGTAAGGTGCTGCATGACCAGACAAGGTAGCAATGAGTTTGCTTTGCTGGCTACCAATGTCTTACATTCATTAACTTCTCTGCCTGAAAATAGGTATCTTATCCTGAATTTTCTGTTGTACATTATGCTTTGTATTCTTCCTCTCCCATGCAGCATTGTTCAGCACAATCACTCTTAATTTTGGTTCTTCTTGAAAGCCATGCCAGCCACTGCCTCCTTTCTTTTTCTTCTTGTTTTTGTGCTTACCGAAGACTAATTGAGATTAAGCTGCTTTTGCTTCCCATGCTTTTCACTAGGGAAGGAAAGCATACGACAGTGATGAAACTGCAAGTTGACACGGAAAAAAAAAGCTGCCTGTACATATAGGTACAACTGAAAAAAAAAAATAGAAGAGGGAAAGTACGATGTATAACTCATTTCCCAATTTTCAGGGCACTGGGTGCATGTCCGGTGACCAAAAAATCTGTCATGTACACATCCAAAGCTGAAAATCAATCAGGCTCCTTCAGCAGCTCGGTGTTATCAGTCTTGCCCTGTAGAGCACAGATTTGAAACATTAGGCAGCCCAACAAGAGGGAGAAAGATAATTTGAGAGCAGCTGTTTTAAGACACATACATAATGGCATTAGGAGAGCAGCACTGCAGTGAGGTGAGAACTGAACAGAAATGCCCATTAGGCTGAGGAAGCTTTCAGTTGAATTACTGGGAGCAGATGCTGCATGCAGCCAGAACCTAAGGTAAAGGAGTGAGACAAGAGTATGATGAAGATGGCTCAGCTAAAAACTGCTAATAACAAATAGACAAGCTTACTGAACCTAAACTAAGATTTTTATTCTGCAACAGTTCTGGATGCTCAACAGGTTATCCCTGTGGAGGTGCTCAAGGCCAGGTTGGATGGGGCTTTGAACAACCTGATCTAGTGGAAAGTGTCTTTGTCTGTGGCAGAGGAGTTGAAAAGAGATTCTTTAAGGTCTCTTCCAACTCAAACCACCCTGTAATTCTGTTATTCTATGCATTATGCCCTTACAAGTATTAAGACACCACTTTTCATTGACTAGGATTAAGTCCAGAAGTGTATTTGAGGATCGGGGCATAATCTAGTTATGCTTCTGCTTTCTGATGAAGATATCAGCAGTGTTATATTTGGAGGACAAAATCAACAAAACATTGTTCTGAACTTTTGTTTTCAATCTTAGAGTATAGAAGCAGTTTGGGGTTTTTTTCCCCTTCTATTTACATCTTTACTCCTTGAAATCATGGATTATATTATGAATTGCAGAATCATAGAATTGTTTTCATTGGAAGGGACCTTGAAGCTCATCTCATTCTAACCCTCCTGGGATGAGCGGGGACATATTCCACTCACTAGACCAGGTCACTCCAAGCTCCATCCAACCTGGCTTTGGACGCTTCCAGGGGTGGGGCAGCCACAGTTTCTCTGGGTAACCTGTGCCAGTGATAGTTCAAGGGTTAGTTTTTGTGTACCACTGAAGATACAGGAACCTCTAAACCAGAGCACAGTATTTAGTCAAGAGCATGTCAAGAAAATGAACAAAGGCTAAATAAAGGAAACGAAGAACTGTGTCTTCTACTGAAATTAAGGAGAACTGGTATGTGCAGCAGTGATATGTATTTGAATTTAACAAGGCCATTTGAAAACGTCATTACAGAATATTTTCTGAAGACATATGTGGCCAAATCCTGGGTTTAGTATCTTATCTGAAAATATGTTTATGGTAATTTGAATGCTAAAATGAAAACCGAGAGATAGAAAGTACTGTATTTTTCATCATGCAACTGAATATGTAATGAATAAATGTATGAATTCCTTTTATGATAAGCACTTAACGTGAATAATGCTTTGTTTTTTCTCACACTATTTTAATTTCCTCAAGGCCTACACCAGTTTTTTTATAGTCTAGCAGAGAGGTAATATCTACATTAAGTGCTGCATTACTTACCTGTGTCTCTCTCATAGAAGCAGCTAAGGTGTTCGAAGTGAGTGTTTAGTGAAGGAAGTGTCTGTGGATTTGGGAAGGCAAATATCTTCTGTGAACCATCACCAAGATTCTTCTGCCTGGGGTGATGTTGTCTGTTACCATTGCTTTTATGGGTGGGAGAAGGCACCTTGTGCTGTTAATACAAAACCGAGCAAAACGTGAAGGACCTGGCAAAGGCCTGGCAAAGCTACAGAAGTGATAGCACAAAGGCAAATCCAGTTCAATGCTGAGAAATGAGGAACAGCATCCCTGGAAAGAATAATCTGAAATATTCTTAATTGCAGATATAATATAGAATTACACAACAGAACTGGAATATTTACATAACCCAGTCACTAGTGGAGTACTAATATTCCTACTTTCATTGTTTTAAAGGATACTGCTATCTGTGTGAGTATTTACAGAATACAAGGCAATCAAATAAAATCTGTCAGTTCTACTCTTCTAAACCATCCATTGCTTATCATGCATGCGTAGCTCACAGGAAGACTCCCTCCATGACTTGGTGTCCTTGTCTGCAAAACGCTGATAGCAATGTTCACCCAAATTATAAAACACCAATACTCGAGGAAAGTAATTATATGGTAAGGGAGGTTGTGATACCAATGTATTTTGATGGGTAATTCCTATGACATGCGTATTCTTATCTCTAATAGAAGGAGCTTATGTGTAGTATTTGGTGCAGTGGTTTACATCTCTGTTCATCCGCTCTTTTTATTCAAAAATTCCTCATTGTAAATAAAAACAGCACCCATCTAGCCAAAGGCTCATGACCATCCTACATTCAGCACTGCTAAATTAAAATGCATTTGTAGCAGATAATCTAAGCACACCGAGGGCTGTGTCTCCTGCTGTTTCTTTGGCACACAGGGAGAACAACAGGAGGCAGAATTCCAGGTGTGGCTGACTGAGCTTGGATTCCTTCTACTGGTTTGACACATCCTTAGCCAAATAAACCATCTTTTGGCTCATCTATATGTGTGAATCTGATGGGTTTTAATGGCAATTAATATTGTATAACACAGAGAAGAAGAGAGTATTTATTTAGAAGGCATATAGGCAGAATTAACGAATGGAAGAAAGAAGCAGCTGACCTATATTTCAGGGACCAGAACTTGTCTGTAATGTAGATAAAAAGCCCATTCCTAGTCCCCTTTAAATTGTACACCACCCAAATCTATTTGTCATGAAGCAGTTACCTGCTCATAGCTGAAAGAAATGCTTTGATATATTTTTTATGAATTCAGCTTCTCCAGTGCTAAGATAACTGATTGCAATACAGCTTTGAATTAATTACTGTACCTCTGTCTCCAGAATGATGTCTTATTAAAAAAAGGAATACTGAAAAAAGAGAATGTATTAATGTTATACACACACCACAAAAAAAAAAAAAAGAAATAAAATTTAAAAAATAAAACAATAATAATTAAAAAAAGGCAACTACCAAAAAGCTCAAAATCTTAATATTTGTTGGGGTTTTTTTTCCATAGTTCTGTAAAGGGCAATCAAACAAGTAAGAATTAGAAGTTAGAAAAAGAACCTGTGAAGAAAATAATTATTCATTGTTTAAATGAGATATAGGGGAAAGAATAAGTGCCATTCAGAAAACGATTGGAGTTCTGTTTGTTTTTCTCCCACTCTGCAAAACAGTAAACGGTCAGTAATAATGTAATCCAAATGGTATTGTCCTTGTGATGAATTTTTTATCTATTTTTATTTTTAATCTTTTTAGGAAATGAGATTTTAAAGAAGTCCATATTACATGTGGGGAAAAAAAAAGAAAGAAGAAATTCTCTTTTGCTATACAGTTCATATATTCACATATTATTCATGTTGCAAGGATGCAAGAGTTTTGTTTCCTTTTTCTCTTTGGTACCCCAAAAAATGCTCATTGTTGCAGTCAGTGTTTGAAACACTGTTAGATTTCACAGCAATATTAATAAATTCCATTCACAACCTTTTTCTTATAATGCCCTATCTTTCTGCTACATATTAGCTAAACCACAAACTGAGACTTTACAGTTAGCCTCACAGAAAAAGACTAATCCTGAACTTAATATAACCTGAACTTAGTGTAAAATACATAATTATAGTCTGATTTATTGCCTCATGTCTGACTAATATTCTTGTCTCTATTTTGTATGTTGTCTTAATGCTTTACTGAAGCAGCAGCTGTACTTTGGCCTTTTAATAAATAAACCTCCTTAGAGCTGTAGGATGTAAAGTACAGATACATGTAGCTTAGCAGCCTCCAAATTAACTTCAAAAGGAGCATTATACTCATATTATAAATTAATTATGTGAAAGAAAATGTAGGATACTCAAACACTGTGAGCAGCGTAAAAACACAGGGCATCGTTTGTAATGTGAAAAATTTTTAAAAACAGGATATTAGAGAGTGAGTTTGTTAGTGCTCATGATGAAGACTTTCCTGCTTTTTTTTTTTTTTTTTTTAGTATACACTCACATGTTATTAGTAGAACACCCTCTTTTCTGTCCACAGGCAAACAGCATGTTCCTGCTGTTTACAGCAGGGTTTCAGGGCTTCTCTTTCCCTAACACGGCCATTATGTGTACAATG
>JAWWMA010000100.1:66334231-66365609 GCA_035041425.1 Mionectes olivaceus | reverse complement strand
CTCACAGTATTACCTTCTGAAATCCTGTGGGAAACATGCAAAGATACCCAGGGCTTGTGCTTAACATTTATAGCTACCAATAAACCAAAAACATATAAACTGGGTCCAGCAAACAAATACATCCAGCTCTTGATCTCTGTGAGGTGGTTGCTTTCTGGGTTAATGCCTCTGGCTGGTATTCTACATAAAATAAACACGTTTGTCTGTGTAACGGGCAGGAAAGAGAGTTGAACCTCTATTTATATTACTTTCTGAGATGAAATCCCAGTTTAAAAGTACTAATCGCAGTGCTGGACTAAAGGGTACCCTCCCACTCTTGGCTTATCTTCTTGGTCCATATCATATGATATGTGAAACATGGTTTTCAATTTATGCATCTTCTTTCTACTTGCTAACTCAGAAGGTATAGTTGTTCCATTAACCCACGGGATCAGTGAATCCGGAGGAATAATGGAAAGATAGTGTCCTTCAAAGGAGTGGCTGTGTTTGGGCATTAAGAAGTCTCATAAGTGGTTGCTACAATCTGATCTCTGGTATGAGGGTGTTGGCTCAAAATAGTGATGTCTTTGGTAAGTGTGGGCTTTAGAACTTCCCTTTAAGTAGGAGTTAAAACTCTCATCTTTTTTCCATTCAAATGCTCAAGAGTACCCCAACTTAGCACACCCCAGTGAGGATGTACTTGAGCTTTTCCACATTATCTGTTTTATTGTGGTTTTTTGAACATATGCAGAGGAAGAATGTTACAAAGCAAACTCACAGATCATCCTAGTTTCATCTCTTCATTTCTTAGGGCAAAAGCAAGTCCTGGAAGTGGAAAGCATTTTCCAAGTTCATTTACCTTGAAAACCATTTAGATTCATGTTCTTGATCAATGCTTAACACAACATGTTGCTCCACTGCCAACCGAAGGCATCAGCATATATCAAAGATGAAAATGGGACAGTGATTCTGGTACTTCACTGTGAAATGTTTTAAGGTCAGTAGTTTGAGAAAACACACTAAATGAGAATGACAAAATGTATTTGTGCATTCAGCATTGTCTCTCCAAAGTAGACGGGTTATAATATAGTCTGGCTCCATCTTTTTAGCAGTTGAAACTTTACTGACGACAGTGACGTGGTATCAGGGTACACCTGGAGTAGCGAAGCAGGGTAGATATCTTACATTTACTTACAGAAAGCTGTGACTTATATTTAGAGGCCAGTGGGTCTTCTAGTTATAACTAACTCTGAATTCCTAATTCATTTCCTTAGCAAATAAGAGAGAATTTATTTAGATTAATTTTTATCCAAGTTGAATTTAAGTAGGCAGATTTCTCTCTGTGTTAACTGTTTTAAAGCTGCCGTATTAAAATTCACACTGGTCGGAGTGGAGAGAGAAGTAGGACCATTTGCTTTAGAGGATCCAGCTGCAGAGCCAAGAGTGCAAGCTAAATTTATGCAAGTCATATGTTAATTATGTATGCAGTAATGTAATGCAAATTGGCACGCACCTGCATGGAAGTATATCAATAACACTTGATAGTATTAATAGAATTCGTATGAAGGAAATACCATGATTGATTTTACATATTTCCATACTTGGTTTCACTGTTTAGTTAATTAAAAAATGATTAAAAAAAAAAAAAAAGAAAAATAAATCTACTGCAGATATCACTGTCTTATGATAATAGATTACTTAAACTGCAAGTAGCCCAGTTCCTTCTATATGATCCCTCTTTGGCACAGAGTTTCTTATTCAGCAATCCCTACAAAAAGATCTATTAACCAAAACATCTGCTGGTTGGAGTGGTCTGGCTTTCTCAGCAAGGCAGTGTATCATGCAATTAATTAAGTCTCTGAGCCATCCTAATATCAAGTGGATTAGCTATTTGTTTAAAGCAAGGGACGTGCCTATTAATTTGCTAAGCTGAGACCTAAACTAAAGAGAAGAGTCATGGAAAATATTTTATGTGATAATGTCATTAAAGATAGCAGTCCTCTGGCTGCATATGAGAGGTCCTGAATTAAAGTCATCCAGAACCACTTGCATCCAAATGCTTTAGGTTTTCTCTTGTGCACGTAGAAAGCAGGATTTTACATATTTTTATAAAGTGCTGGATGATGCAATATACATATTGCAGCACAAACTAGAATGTCCTAGAATGTACCTGCAGTATAATCCCATATTATAATTCCAATACTTTCTCAATATTTATTGAGAGCCGAGTCCAGAAGGTCTCTAGGAGGATTGACACTTCTCAGATACATCAAAGGCACTTGTCTTGTCTTTATGCCTCAGTGCACAGCCAATGCATGTCAGTCACAAAACCCACTCGGGTTGCTCTGCATTATTGTTTCATTAAACAACATAGATAATTTTCAAGACTATTTCAAACATAAATATGGACCAGTATCTAAGCTCCTTTTAATCTTATGAAGAAAATGCAAATGTTGAGAGGGGAATGAAACTGAAACGTGAGGAAAACATCTTGCGCAAAGAGGAGTTCACCTTCTCTTTGTTTTTCTTCTTCTAAATTTAGATAGACAAAATCGTGAGCTAAGGGAACAGACCGTGAAAGAGTTTTTCCTTCTCCACCCCCAACTATGAAAAATGTGAGGACACTGATTAAATAATTTAATTTAATTTAATTTAAAAAAAAAATCTATCCTCAGCCTCTTTGGAGGTATACAGAAGTTTAAATAATTGTTCTGACATACCTGAGGCAGGAACCCCCTTCAGCCATAGGGAGTCTAACCTAGTAATTTAGACAATCCTTAAATTGAAACTATGTGCTAGAAAACCCCTGTGGAAGGGTCAAAGCAAAGCAAAAACCGCTCTGCTGCATAGCACCAGCACAGCATCTCTGAATCTTGGTGACTTAAGCAACATCTCTGGTCTGTGTTACCCTTTAAAAGAAAGAGAAATTTAATTTTTTATATTTTGGGGTAGTGTGATAGAAAGGACTCTCTTTTGCTGATAGTTCGTAGTGATGATAGGATTTCAAAAAGGGACTTTTCGACTCCAGAAGTAAAGTAAAGTTGGGTCATACTGGAGAGCTTTTGAAAAGCCTACTCCATGCTGGCAAAACTATTTCATTTTCCATTCTCCAAGCCACTCATATGCTTAATCAAACTGCACTGTGTTTTTCAGAGGATGCCTACAAAACTCAAGTCCGAATTGATGATGAACCAGCCTATTTGGACATTCTAGACACTGCTGGGCAGGTGAGTGGTTTTCCAACATGAATCATTCAATCAAAATAAACTTAGAGACTTTAACCTCAGATTTATGAGTCACACAGATAGAAACAAGGTTCCTTATTCAAACATAAAAGTATCAGTGGTAGAATAACATAGAGGAATTAACAAAGGAGAAGGTTAAAGGAGTGCTGCAGTATAACATAGTTTAACTTCCAGATCTTACCAGAAGAGACAAACAAGTTTAAATAAGCAAAAGACAAAAAGCTATTTGTTACTTTTTCTCCCTTATGTAGGAACATCTGCCACAATAATGGAATGAATAAATGGTGTCATTAGTCTGTCTTATGTCTTTCTCATTACCCCTTTTCTATGTACACTTCTGGAATTTTCTGGTCTTACTTGCAGATTAAGTATCTTGTTATACCTCTTCTCCTCCTCACACCATATTTAAATATCAAATGCTGACTGAGAAGGAAAAACACACACAGGTTGCTCGGAGAAGCTCTGTGTGCCCCATCCCTGAAAGTGTCCAGGGCCAGATTGGACAGGGCTTGAAGCAACCTGGGATAGTGGAAAGTGTCCCGGACCATGGCAGGGTGTTGGAACGAGACAATCTTTAAGGTCCCTTCCAGATGAAACCATCCTGTGATTCTGTGATGTCTATGACAATATGCATGTGCTGATGAAGATCAGCCAGGGAATTAACTTTCACGTACAATAATGAAGACAAAGAAGTTAAAACCAAGAATTTCTTCTGCCTGACTCAGTTCATCTTCTTTCAGTCTCAACATATATTTACTTTTTAATCAAGGTAAATACTTTTTGCCACTTGTTCTTTTCCTGAGGTGTGTCTTAGGTTCTGTTTAGAGGCTTCAAAATTTTCAAAAGTTTCTATACTGTGTGTGCAGCTTGTACCGGAACAAGACAACCAACAAGGAGAATAGGTACTTAAATAAGCAAACAAAGATTTAGGAAGTAGAAGCCTGGAAGCCTTGATATCAGCTTCCCAGATGCATGAATGTACCTCAACTGGGCACTGCAAATGATGGGGAATTCAGTCTGCTGCCAGAGATTTAAGTAAACTCATCTATTGTCAGGCATGTTTACATTTTGGGAAAAAATCGCCCATAAAACTGTATAACTTTTGAATTTTTTTAAATTATTTTTTATCATATACAAAGGCTAGAACTAAGCCTCATTCTTGATTTATGGGGTATGAATATGATTGCCAAGATTGAGCATTTTATCGGAACAGACAATTGTAAGGTAAGAAATGAAATCAGAATGTTGCAGTCAGTGAAAGCTGCTCAGAGCAATAATAACGATGGAGAGTTTTAAGATTTCTTTCTAGAAGGAGCCATAATATTAGAAGGCCTTGGCACGTAATGACTGAGTAATGGAATTCGGTGCAGATATTTCATAGAATCATAGAATTTTTAAGGTTGGAAAAGATCTTTGAGATCACTGAGTCCAATCATTCCCCAGCATTACCGAGCCCACCACTAAACCACCTACACAAGTGCCAGAACTACATGTCTTTTAAATCCCTCTAGGGATGGTGACTCCATCACTGCCTTGGAAAGCCTGTGTCAATGCTTGACAGCCCTTTCAGTGAAGAAGTTTTTTCTTAATATCCCATTTGAACCTCCCATTCCCTCAGCCACAACTCTTCATAGCAAGCAGAGACCTGTGGGAAAAGCACCACATTCTGCAGATACATTATCCCAGTCTACTGGGCATAACTGTTCTACTGGATTGATTCCACCAAGCAGAACTGATATGAGAAAATCTGTGTTTTAAATTTCCCTATTGTTCCAGTGCAGACTGTCATCACTGAAACATGTCCCCGTGTTGCTGTGCTAAGATCTTCCCACTTTCCTTTCCCACTATTTTTCAGGAGCTGTCCATTCTAAGTGCCCTGGATTTAGTTGCTTGTCTTTGTAGATATCTTTGGATTTGTTGCCTCTCTACTACACAGCTCCAGAATAAATCAAGACCTAATCCAACTCCCATTGAAGTCAACAGCTGAAATAGCCTCTTTCTTCACAGAGGACTTAATGTTGCTCTCACTGAAGCTCACATTGAAATTCTGCTCTGACTTTGATGATTGAGGGTAAAAATCCAAAACTCCCACTTATGCTGTCGATGGTGTGTGCCCTGATGGTGCCGTGCTGGTTTTTTTTAACCTGGGTTTTGTGTTAAATTAGAGATGGTATTACAGCTTCTAAATCATGCAGTGGAAATTTCATTTCTCTGGGTGCCCTTGCAGTCATAAATACTTCATCAGCAACTTTGAATAATGACTTTAATCACTTCAGAAGATCAAGGAGCTAAAATTGTAATTCATTCCTATTTGGGAAACACAAGAAGTCAATAGAGAAACGAACAGAAGTTAATGTACTTTGTTGTTGTGCTCAAGGATATGTTTCAACAAATATCTTCTCCTTTCCCTGCTGTACTTATATGGTAATTGAATGTTTCGATGCTGACCAAATAAATTAATAATAATTCATATAGTTTGTTATTAATTATCTAGAGCTAAAAATCCACATGAGATTTCATACCTGATACTAGACAAAATTCTTTGACATTTTAACTGGTAGATACAGTCCAAGGCACTAAAAACGTAGACAGTGCTTCAGGAATACATTTATGGTTCTCAAATTTCTGAAGTTAAAAAATATTCAAGTGAATATTTTCAAAGTGAAAGTGAAACCAGGAACAAAGTGAAAACAAAGTGAAAACCAGGAACATTACTAAACTATTGGTATGGTTCATATAGTTTCTGGTCTTTATCTTCCTGTACATATAGAGAGATACTAATTCTCCATAAACTCTGGATCCATACTTTATGCGTCATCATTTGTCCTTCTGTGCTCTTCCAATACCGGTTTTTTCCACCGAAGGTACAAGAGGCATTTTCTTAATGAATGCAAGGGCCGGTGTAAGTAGTTAAGCTTCACTGAATTCACCACACCTGCTTTCACCACCCTCTACAGCTGCCAGCTGGGTAGCCTCTCCTTGCTCACCACAATCAACTTCAGACAGAATAAGGTTATGTTTACCTCAGAGAGTTTCAAGAGCGAGCATTGCTGATATAGCTCCCTGTAGCTGTATTGTCATAAACAGACCTTTCTTGGGCAGTTCCTACCAAAAACATGTTGTGCAGCAACGAAACGAACAAAAAAATTTTGTTGATTTTCTTTTTCAGTGGCATAGTGAATGTTGAACAAGCTATTAGTGGTTCCTTTGGTTAGCTAGCAGTGAAACGTTTCACTCTATTTAAATAGAAGTAACGTCCTTAAACCAAAAGTTTTCCTTTTGCACCTACTTTTCAACTAAAACAAACAAACAGAAAAACCAAATAAAACCGAACAGAGAGTAAATGTGAGACTGAGATCACATTTACAAAATTAAGGAAGTTTATTTTGCTAGTTTTTAATTCTCAAAACTCCCAAGTCTATCTACAATATGGCCTGTGAAGCATATTGGAAAACGTCAGTGGAAACCAAGAGGTAGAAATTATTATCTATATTGATAGTTTGGACTTCCTTGTTCACCCAAATCCACAAGACATTTGTTGAGTAACTCTCTCTTGAAATTCAACCCTTTGCTTCTGTCCACTGAGTTTGGAAGTGGTGTTTGGTGAGACGATTCTGGGATTTCCCTTTTCTTATCCAAAGTGTCATAAAATTAATCTGTTTTTACATATATTTGATTCAAACTGACATAAGCTCTTTGATTTTGAGGAAACTTATGGGTGAAAATGGAAGGACATTCAGACCTCAAGCTCTTTATTCTGTGTTCAGTTTCCTTCACAATTATTCTCAGGAAGTGACAACCCCCAGCTGGTCCAACCATGCACAAAAACCTTCCACACAGAGTTGTAGAAGCCTTCTCTTCGTTCCTTTGCACTTTATCACCCTCTCCTTTAACTTAAAAATATGTTGCTACTTCTGGAGTTCAGAAGTATGCTTCTCATGGAGCACACACAGCAGTTATCTCTCCTGCTGTATTTATAAACTGTTGACTGACACAGGAGCTTTTATTCCTGCCGCAGCTTTCCTCTCTGACACATTATCCAATCTCTCTGTTCAAACCTCATGCTGAACACTGAAAAAGCAGCAGAGTTCCCTTCACTGAAAACCAATCTGAGATGACTCTGTGACTCTATTAAAAAAGGCAAAATTGTTTTCAGACACAAAGCAGGCAATTCCACAGGAATACGTATTTCTGTACCTGTCAGTGAGACAGTACATTTCGAGATTATTGCACCAATTTTTGTTTGCTAAAATGTGGGCTTTTTATGATAAACTCAGTGCACCAGTATATTTCCCAGGTGTGAGTCAGAGACTTGAAAAATTGGCCTTAAAATGTGATGGCATGCCATTTCAGGGAGATTTTCCTTTGTCTGGTGCTGTGTGCGCATGAATTCATTTCCAGGCAGACACTTTTCAACCTGACAGCAACAGTGCGCTCAGTACTGGAATCCGTCTCTCAAATTGCTAGCAAATCACAGGACATGTTTATCCTGCCAACCTGCAGAACTATGATTCTTGCCCCCTGCTTCAAGCTTTGAAGAGGAACCGTATTAGTCCCAAGAGCCCTTCAGATAAACACACTTTCTCTGACTAAACACTATGGTCCGATGATTCACTCAGGCTGTTATCTGAGATCCTTCTGCTTATTATCTAAACGTGCTACTCTAATCCTGAATCAATGGAAGTCAAATATCAAAGTACACTACTGCAGCTTATCTCAAGGAAATGTAAGATGCCTTTTTGGCAGTAATTACGTCTTAATGGGTCTTTACAGCATGTTCTTATGAGGGGAGAATAATTTTAGTGCACTTTCTGTTAGGTGCTGTAGTGCGTAAATGAAATCCATTTTATTTTTAAAGCATAGGGGTAGTGAAGTAAGCAGCAACCATTAACACAGTGTATTAAGTGAAGAACATCAGTTTTATCTTCTTTGTTTGTTGTTGTCTTTTCACAGGCTGTTGATCACAAACTTAAAAAGTCAGACCTTAGAACTGAAATTATGTGGGTTCTCAAGACAAATTGCTCTGTACTTTCCGGGAAGAACTAAAATCTCTCCCTTAACCCAGGTATTTTATTTGGCAATGGACAAATTTTGAAGAAACACTTATTTGTCACAGATACTGAATGGAAAAGAAAACAAAACTGTTACAATAAATCACAGATGAAATTGCGTACATGGAACCAATTTCCTTCAAATTATGGGCAAAATATTCTTCAGTAGGAAAAGATCTATGCATATACTGCCAAAAAAAAGAAAATAAAAGACGGAACTGGCAACTGGCAACAACCAAGATGCCCAACTTCCTTTCTTATCTCTGTCAATAAGTGAATCATGATCCAATAAAGGGTAGATCAGTTTGTATTTCTAAGTCTGCATTAATCTTTCTGTGAAACAGGTGCAATAACATGATGCAAGGGACAAGGATTTAGGGTGAACAGCAGCACTGACTGAATCTGACAGTACGTATTTCCTACCCCTTCCTACCACTGCACTTAAGAAAAGTAAGTGGTAGGCATTCCGTATTGCAGGTGGAAGAACATGTTCCAGTGCTTTGTGTTCTCCCTCAACAAAGTATTCTTTTTTGTTTTTTTCCTTGAAATGTATTCTCTCTCAGTGTTCTCTGTCTAACTAATAACTTAAAAAAACAAATAAATATAGTGATGTTGTTATTTGATTTATATTTTTTAAATAAAATGAGAACATTTAAAAGCAGGAAATATGTTATTATAAATTTTGGTTAAAAAATCCTTTTTTCTTCTTTCCAAACCTTTCCTTGGAGTATTTCCTCATGTTTTTTTTGGTTGTTGTTGGATTTTCCTTTGTGTTTTGGTATTTTTATTATTATTAGCTTTAAACTAATTTATTTATATATTTGGTTGGGGGTTTTTTTGAGTGTGGGGTTTTTGTTTATTTGTTTTGTTCTGCTGTACACTGTAGGAAAAACACCTATATAAACACTTCCCATATGAGTAAACTTTATCAAGGTCCTTCACAAGACTGTGATAATGTAAATTTACCATTTCTTCCAGCATTATAAACTATTCTGTACTTTTTCTTTCCACTGTAGAATGTCACTTTGAACAGCCAGCAGACACTGGACATAGTCTAAGTGTGTCCTGATTTCTTTATGTATATGCAACTATCCTAGATAATCTCACTAAGGGTTCCATTTTACAGAGGTTTGCTATCAAAAGCTTCTTGTTGCCAAACAGCTGTAGACAAATCAGGGACTCCAGTGGGCAAAAAACTTTCTTCTACCTCTATCAGTTTTTACAAAGTTCACATCATTAAGGTATTTCCAGGACTAAAAATTTGGCGTCTTGGATGCTGAGAAAAGAAGCACGTATTATAGAGCATCACAGTGCCTTTTCACCTGACCAAGTGACCAAGAGAAGGATCCTTTTCTGAACAGGGTTTTAAAGCTTCTCAGGAAACGCAGGTTGTCCTAAAGAGCTGGAATTTTCAAAAAGTGCTCTGTACCTGCTGGATTCTTTACGTAAAACATAGAATGGTGGTGTCTCCAGACGAAGAGAACAGAAGCAAACAGTTACATGGTGTTTTCAGACCCTCAGCTTGCAAAATTGCATGAGAAGAATTGCTGCAAGTAGCTTTCTAAAAATGTCATTTTTCTATAGCAGTGTCAGGAGAGGAATGAAAAAACCTAAAAACAAAAGACGTCTTTGTAGTTGAAATTTCAGTATTTTTGCCCCAGAACCCTGGAAGTGGAATTCACGACTACAAAAAAAAAAAAAAAAAAAAAAAGAGGCCCAAAATCGATACAAACAAGCAAACAAAAAACCCCAGTGAAACCAAACCAGCGAACAAAACCCCAATACTGAACAAAACCTCAAAACCAACACAAAAGAAAACCAAAAGACCCCCAACACAACAGAAAAAGTAAACCATCTTGAACTCTATTGCTTGCTTGTTACCTTACCTTTATAATGCCAGAAATGTTATTGCATTTATCCATATTTTTCAAAGATGAATTGAGAAGCAAAGAGGGAGTTCAACAAAATAGTGAAAATATGAAATATTTTCTGGTTTTTTCCTTTTTTTTTCTTTCAACAGGTATCTTTTGAATATGCATTTTCCTCACTTCCATAGGAGAAAGCTTGCTTAGCTTGCATAGATTTTTGTGCCTTCTTTCATACCGTGCCTAATGGATGAGGAAAATAAGCTGTCGCCATGGGTGTTCGAGGTTGTTTTCAGAACTGTGAGATGATGTGATACAAACCATGCCAGGGAACAATCTTTTCTTTTAAAAAGAAAAAACCCACAAAGCTCAAAAAGCTTAGCACACTTAACTACATTGACTGCATCAGTGTAAGAAATCAGTGGGGTACCTGACTAGACCCAGGAAGTAAGCTGAAGAAGTCAGGCTGCACTCTTTTGGACTCTCAGATGATCTTTGTCTTGTCTTTTGGCATCTCAGAAGCAACTGTGATCTTTCAGGATCATAGAGGCATAGAATGATTTGAGTTGGAAGTTACTGAACCCCCTGCTTTGGTGGGGGACATCTTCCACTGTCCCAGGTTGCTCCAAGCCCCATGCAACCTGGCCTTGAATACTTCCAGGGATGAGGCAACCACAGCTTCTCTGGGCAACCTTTTCAAGGGCCTCACCACCCTCACAGCCAAGAATTTCTTCCTAATATCCAAACTAACCCTGCCTTCTGTCAGGTTAAAGTCATTCCACCTTATCTTGTCACTCCAGCCCCTTGTCCAAAGTCCATCTCCAACTCCCTTGGAGCCCCTTTAGGCGCTGGAAACTGCTTTAAGGTCTCCCTGGAGCTTTCTTTTTCTCCACTGGATCTGTTGTTCTAACTGAGGTACCTCATGACTTACAGTTTTGGAGCTCTACCTTTGTACTTAAAGCTTTTTTCCTAAAGCAATGAAAATTATACCCCTGTTTTGTAGGCATACACAGAGGCTGTAGACCTAAAAACAAGTGTCATCTGAACTGAATTAGGTTTAGTTTAACTATTCCTGATGTACTTCAAGGCTAAGATATCATAGCAATGGATATGGATGAAATCTTCAGTGTGTTTTGAAGTGGTGCTAAACTCCTTTAAAGGTTTGACAGGGAAGAGCTGGTCCCACTGAAATCTCTTAGAGCTGGATAGCTGTGTATCAGATGAAGAGACCTGAGACATTTTGTGAACTACCTACAGTAGAAGTCATCCATGTCTCAGCATAGACTCTGTTACCACAAGTCCCTGGAATGTCACTGAGAGCAGTGATCCAGGACTACAGATGAATACCAGCCCAATTACTACAACTGTGCACATAATGTTACCTGATCATTTCAGCTGCTCCAGAAATATTTGTGCAAATGGAAAGAAAAAAACCCCAAACACTGGGATCTCCTTTGTGCTGTAAGTCACAGGGTAATGGCAGCTTAGTCCTTTTGTGTCACAGAGTCACACTGGATGCTGGTATAGTAGACAATACAAAACCCACGCAGCCATAACACAGATATTTTGCATTCATTTTGTTGGTGATTTATGTAGTCCTCAGGGAATGCATCCCTCAGATAAATACTGAGCTAAATTTCAGTTGCAGAAATGTGTGCACTATTGATTAAATGCTGCAAAAGTCTAAAATAGTCACTCCGCAGATTGTTTTCCTCTTCCTTCCCCCCGCCAGATTCTTAGCTCAAATTATATCTCTGCTCGTGAGTAGGACACAGGGGCGGGGAGGGAAACACCGATGTGGAATTTTTAAGGTAAGCTCACTTGTTACGGAAGTCATCATGGGAGAATAGATACGCAAGCCAAAATATCATTTGCAGTCATTTATCAGAGCAATGAGGTGTCTGAGTCCACAGTCTCCTGTTTTACTTCTGCAAGGCTGCACAGGCATCTCTGGGAAAGGTGAGAAGTCTGTGATGCCCAGGTAAGCTGACAAGAGCATGTCTGAATCCCTGGCAAGCTCTTGTTCACAGCTGCAGTCATTACCTCCTTACTAGTGGGTTGTTTCTCTTTTTCTTTTTTTTTCCCCCTATCACTGCTGCTTACTAAAATGTACTTTCCAAGCTGTTTCTTTTTTTTTTTTTTTCACTTTAACCATTTATGATGCATTTGTGACAAAAGGTGAAAACTGGCTTTTTCCTTTCTTGAATATCAATGAGAATGGGGGGAAGTATTATGCGGTGCGTGATAAACCAAATGCATTTGGGGGTTTTAGAGGCAGTTAACAATGAAGATTGCTTCAGTGCCTGCATTTAGGAGAAAATTACTAAGGTGTTTGTCCCTAAGAGAGAGACTATTAACATTAATATGAAAGAAAAAGACAGTTCTCTAAGTTAGGGAGTGTAGCACCGAGGCATTTTCATTGGCACTGGGGAGAACTGATATGGTGATTCCATGCATATTTTGGGGTGAATGAAAAGTAGATATCAGCTCCCTGGTGATGGACTGTGTATTTTCATTACTATATATGACAAACCATCTTGGCAAGAGCAGGATTAATAAAGTTAACAAAAGCACAGTTGCAGAAAACTGGCAAATATATTATCGCCTGGAGGCAGGAGGGCAATTAGAGTGGGAACACTGGGAATCTCAGTGAAGAGAAGCTTTATCAGGAGGGAGGGTCTGAGTGCCAGTGCGGGTTATTTAGTAGCTCCTCAGAAAGAGGAAAAGAAAGAAGGGTCACTGTGTGATGCTATATTTTGTAATCTTGAGTTATTTTATTGGAAGTCACTCTCATCTATCTTTTGTTTCCTTTATTTATTTCTCTTTTTTTTTTCTTTTTTTTTCTTTTTTTTTGTGTTTGTTTCTTTTTTTCTATCAGGCTGGTGTAGTTCAATCTTCCTGCATAAGCCAGTAGGACATCTGAATACAATAGTGAGTGCACATAAAATGCTCTTCAGTTAGTGAAGGGGCAGTGAAATAGTCATCCATCAGTGTTCAGGATGGGAAGGAACATCTACACCTGATTTTCATGAGACTAAATCCTGCAGGGTCTGTTACTGCGAGTACTACCTGATATGATGGGAAGCGGTATCAAAGCTGAAAAGAGAAGGGGAGCCTGCATCTATAAGCCCACTTGTGGGAAACAATGTGATTCCAGTAATGATGAAAACAGTTTGACTCTAATAATGACTTAAGGTCAATAACTAAACTAACCTCACAAATTTGTGACTTGCAGAAAAGGTGATGGTTTAGACATACCAGTTCAAAGTCTCAGCCTCATTTGAAAATGTATGTGGGAAGGAATCCATCTCTTCCCACACAAATATATTACTCTTCAGAAAGAATCCTTAAACTGAGGACTAGTGTAACATCATCTCCTCTCTGGGAAGACCTGTTTCTAGAGTGAGCAGGGTCATGCTGAAGTACTTAAGTGTGGGGAAGGGTACGAGACGGGAACTATTTTAGAAAGGTTTCAGCCCAAATTTTGTGAAAACTAGGGATGTAAGTCCATGCTTGAATTTCATATTCAGTGTGTTTCTAATCATGTTTCTTAAGTTGCCAACCATCCATCCAGTTGACTCATCCAGCATGGACCACCTTCTCACCCACAGGCAAGGTCTTGATGTAAAGATCCCTGTAAACCAGCTTATCTAGGTGAGCTTACCTGGAAACCCTTGGAATTAGGCAGCTAAAAAATAATGCTGCTATGTGTTACAGAAGTGGATACCTGTGTCTTCCAGTAAAGATCATCTGTTTTGAATATTTTCCTTCTTATTTCCCTTCCCAGGTAAATAAATTAGCTTAAACAGAGGGTTGCTGGCTGTCTTCTAAATTACAGGTTGACTTCAGGACCTGCTTTACCTTTTTTCATGTTCATTCCCAGAGTTAAGAAAAGGCTACTGATTTTGTACAGTATGGAGTTCATAATATTGCCTTGGAAGGCTGTCAGATTAGGTTCAGAAAGCCATTAGTCTACTGGGAACATAGACTACATCTTTTTTGTTATCTTCATACTGTTCCCATCATCAGTGACGTGCAGTTTATCCCTGGTACAAATTCGCAGAAGGAAAGGGATATTGCTGTTTTATAATAGAAGCAAGGATTCTTTCCTGTAATTATAAGGCGTGAGACACTGACTGATCATTAATCAAGGGCCTGATTGTAATAATAATCCACTTCCACTTCAGGCTTATGGGCTAATTCTCATTTATACTAATCCCATTTTGAACCGCTCCTGTATCATTACTACAGCAGGCAAAAAGGGTCGTGAGAGAGGGATTTGATGCACAAGCAGAACAGTGTAGAGACTCAACACAGAGAGAATCAATCCCTGTCCTCCAGAATTTAATCCAGAGCCCCTGCATTTCCTTTGGTCTGTTGGAGCTGTTATTCAGCTCCCTTCCTTCCTCGCAGTGATGTGGCAGATGGTTTAGGCTGGCACAGGTGGCTGAAGTACCACCTGCTGCAAATTTTTTGCTGTCTTTTGCTAGGTAACTCCTTTTGTTGTGGCTGCTTGCAAAGGAAGGCTGGAAATAGGAGAGAAAAAAGAAGAAAGTGTGAAGTGATGTTGATATTGTTTCTATTGTTCTATTGTTTCTAAACTATTGCAAAGGCAGTAGTTTTGGTGCTTTGGCTTCTGTGATGGAAAAAGTGTATCTTTATTATCTCCTGGTGTTGCTTACCCATGCTGGGGAACAGCATTTCCCACTGCTGAGTGCTGTGAAGGGAAAAACCCTCTACGGGCTGTAGGCATTAGATGCTATATTCTTTCCACCCTTTGAACTCCACTGGAAATAAAACAGCCTTGTAGAAGCCAAATGAAATATTTAAAATTAAGAGAAGGGCAAGTCTTATGATCCAAATAAATGAAGGATATGACTGGGCAGAGGCTGCAGCTGATACTGTGGATCTCAGAGGCTTGGACTGGTGCTTAGTCCCTGTTGAGGTAGTGGGAGAGGGATGAAAGAAATTAATCCCTGATATCTTAGTTACTCCCTGGAGTTGATCATCTCTCTCTATCGACTGTAGAGAGAGACTTGAAGACTAAATAAATCTATAATTCTACAATGTTGAATAGGTGATTACCTCTTCAGGGTCAGAAACCAGATGAAAAAAGGTCCATCCTCTGCATCAAGATTAGTACTGGTATCACAGTGATTATAAGATACGTTATCCAGCTAACATCCTCTTTTGGATGTTTTCTTATTTGAAACATAACTGCTGTGGATTTATTGCTGCTTGATTTACAAATAAACTTTTAAAAACTACTTGCTTTTATCCTCCCCCCACCCCAAAAAAAGACTAAAAAATTTGTGAAAACCATGCAATGATCACAGCACTTCTCACCAGTGTACTTTCCTTTGTTAAATCTATTTCAAGAGGTAAAAGAAAAGTACACTTTATGACAAGCAGTGCCAGGTGGATGATATGTAATCCCAGTGAAGTCAACTATGACATTTGTTTGTGTAAGAGAATTTGCTGAGAAAGATATGGGAGGGCTGTACTTTTGCTTTAAAAAAGGTTTGCTGCTAAAAATTAATCATTGACCATATTACCAAAAACTTTCAGGAGAGACAAGAACTTTTCAACTTATTTTAATGAAAAATTCTGGTTTGTTTGCAGTGGACAATGCAGAGGTTCTTTTAAGTGAACAATGCATATTTCTTTTATTGCCTTTACTTTTTCTTCTATCACTGTTTGAATTTTTTTCCGCTCTCCACTGAGTTTCCTGTGCCCTTTCTGCTCATTTTACCCTTGTTTGTTCATTGTAGTAGATGAACAATATCTTGCCTGTTTGCAGGAACATATCCCACCCCTCAAGTGCTCACTATGAATGTAAGAAAAAAACCCCACTTCATAATAAGAGTGACCCCTGTGGTAATCAGGGAGACAGTTTTGATTAAGAACATCTGTTAGCAGATTCCCACTTCTAAAGTCAAGCAGAACATAAGACAAGAAGATATAGAAAGTGACATTCTTCAAACTGTGAGGCTGGCCTCCCTGGGGAGACTCTGACCTCTTCCAGATATACAAGCCAAGATCATAAAAAAAAGAACAGACATCAGAATATGTGGAATGTGTGTGTAGTTTGAAAAACATGACACCTTTGTTTCCGAGGTGTCGCATCTTTAGATTTCTAAGCACCACACTTCTGAGGAGTGTGGAGAGGGACTGCACTTCTAAGCGTTGCATGGTGTTTACTGCTCAAACACATCCCCACACAATGAAAAAGAAGGGATAGGTACACTGACCCCCTGTTCATTGCCTTGTCTCTTCATCTTTTTTTTGTTTTTGTTTTTGTTCTTCTGTTTTCCCCTTTGTATCGTTTTGGGGCTGACAAGATTCTCTATTAGTAATGCATAACACAGGGACCTGGGAGAACTGGCTTCACTTTAGAGTTCTACTGGTGTAAGGTGGTGATGTAGAAGATGTTACTTCCAAACCACTTGTATTCCTAGTGGACTAAAACCTTTTCTAGTCCAACAATCTTTCTCCAGGAGAAAACATTTAGGAAACACTAAAGAAACATTCTTGGCTTTAGGGAACTCTGTGATGCACTTTTCTAGAGTCTTTCAGTCAGCAAGGTGGAATTGTCCTGAGCTGAACATGAGATCCAGCCTGTTCTATTTGATAGCAACCCATAAACCATACCCAGATCTTCATAAAGATCCTTGCATCTAAATGTAGTCTGACTTTGCTGCTCAAAGCCTTTGTTTCCCTCTCTGGAGACATTAAGATGCTGATCTTATTTGGAAAGGAGTCTTTACTGAAAAAACCAACCAACCAACCAACCAACCAACTTACAAGTGCTATTTATGACCGCAGTATGAATTTTAAAATTTCTCAATAATATTGCTCTTCAAGAAAAAAATTCTCTTTCTCATTATGAAAAGTGGGGTAAAAGAGGATAAGACAAGATGATGAAGAGAAAAGAGAGGTAAGATGTTTTCTCTTTGGTAAGTTGTCATATTAAAAGCTAATAGAAAAAGAAAGCATACACAGAAAAATGAAATGTGGAAACAGGGACAGTCTCCCGAGGATAGGTATGGAAGTATTTCTTCTTGGTTGTGAATGGATTGGATTATGAAAGCCAAAGTGCTTCTTGATTTGAACATTTGGAGAAGTTAAAAGGTGATGGGATAGGTTTCTATAGGTATACTGGCAACTCTGGGAAGACCAGGAAAAGTGTGGGACTGCTGATGGAATGAGTGAATATCCAGTGATGAGGAACATGAAGAGTACTACCACACTGTCCCAGACAGAGAGGCAAGCTCTGCTCTTGTGCCTCCCATGTTTAAGGAAGATACAGTACCCTGAGTAGAGGGGGATAAACAAGGGAGAAGTGAGTATGTGTGTGTGGTTCAGCGCAGTAGGATGAGACACACTCAAGCATGTCGAGAGAGCTGCTCTGTGTTGTTGTGAGGCTACCCTGATACCTTTGAAAAATCGTGTGAGATGCCTGATAATTGATGAAAGGCAGATGTAAATCTATTCAGGAGCAACCTAATCATCGAGAGATTTACTTACCAGCTTTCTTCAACAACAGGTAGACATATACAGTCCTATGAGGATTAGCAACGGGGTTTTTTTGCTGCACTCAATTATAATGGAAAAAGAAAAGTAAAAAGTTATGCTGACTTTCTTCAAGTTTTAGAAAAGTTTTGTTTTGTTTCAATACAGATTTGATGCTTGTTCTCAAGTACCACAACTCCTAAGAAGAATAATGATTTTGTTTCAGAAGGGTTTTTACCACACTTTTCAGTTAAGTCTTAGTCATAATACACAAGAGAGTATTAAAGACTGATGTCAAGCTGCAAAGTGCTGTAAGCATGACAAATCTTCACTTTAATTCTCAGAATTGATTTCCTTTTCAGGGGTTGTGGTGTCCTTCTGTCTCTTCCCTTTGGCATTTACTGACTTCAGAATGTTTCATATTTTCCCCTTATTGAATAGAAATTGGTATCCAGTACTATTTCTGAATAATTTTTAAAAGATCCCTTGTGCATCAGGAAATAATTAAAGAAGATATTAGTGCACCAGTTGCACAGATACACTGTTGGTTATTTAATGAAGGCAAAATATAAAAATAAAACCACTGAACAACCTGTAAAACCTTTGGATCTATTTCTGTCTACACCTGAACATTCACAAAATCCAGGTAAACTTGGGTTTTGTTTTTTCTTGCTGTAAAGAAACAGGAAAGAATATGAAATATAGAGTAGGACTTAAAATAAAAATGAACAAAAATATTTAATTGCATCTTAGTTCTTTGTCTTGTGTATACGATATGCACACAGTGTTGCAAGGGTTATAGTAGGTTTATGGGTAATTATATTTATTCTTTCATTTGTTATATATTATTATATTGAGGTTCCTGGTGAACAGAGGAAAAATCCACTTCTTTTGAAATCAAATAAAAGGCTTATTTATGTTTGACCTTGGAGTCCTTGACTCTGTACTGAGCAATCATGCCAAGGGGAAAAAACTGAGAAGTAAAAGTCAACATCAAAAAATTGGAATGGAAATGACTATCTGAGTTAACAACAGAAAGCCAAGTGGATGTCCCCAATCCAGTTTGCTCAGAATACTTAATGCCTCTGAAAATGGATCACTGCAAACATGACACTAGAGCATTTTGTATGTTTAGTCTAATTTATAAGCAGCAATAATATGTCATAATAAAAAATTGCATAGGTAAATTCATTCATAGCCTTAAAGCCTTAACTATGCCCAGGCATGAACCAGAATGTGTAGGTAAATGATTCTGACTTAAGAGTGGCAGTTTCTAGAAGCTGAGGGCTTTGTCCCTTTGGAATGATTCAGTGTGTAAAACTAGGAGCCCAGGGTCGCCTACCAGTCAAGGAAAGCCATTAAACATCCCAGGGGAGTGGTCCTGGGGCTGCTCATGCTGCAGAACGTCACTCACTGTGAGCAACTTTTACAGGGATATGTGACCTAATTCCTTCTCAGTTTGCCATAAATGGCTATAAAGGAGTGTACAAAGTTCTGAGCATTTCCTAGATGTGGATCATCTCACTTGAACAGAGTTCATTCTCTGTAAAAGGCTGTGCAGAGCAGCCATACAGTGCTACAGTTGTTGATTTATAAAATTTCTAACTCAGGAATGGAGGTCACCGGGGCTGGGCTTTAGGTTCCATATTAAAACATGAACTTTTAGCTAGAGTCTCCGTTCAGCGTATCAAATGCTCTAAAAATAAATAGCAGATACAAAAAATAGGTAATTAGATAACTAAAGAGATAAGTATTATTTCATCAGCAGAAGCAATCTGTAGTCCACTAATTGCATTGAATAGTTCACTGTTTGTTATAACAAGAGCTCAGGTAACTGACTGCAGCTACACAGTCGACTAAATTCAAAAGCCTAATCCACAGGTTTAACTTCATAGGAGATTTCCATTGTCTGCTAAACTTGAAGGCATCCTGGCCTAGTTCAGTTCTTGATGCAGAACAATTCTGGGTGACTGATGCAAAGAGGAGAAAATCAAGGGCACCAGGGATGGGGGCTGCAGCAAGACTGTGTTCTGGTATAGAAGCTTGGAATCTGAGGGCAAGTTATGAATCAATGACTATGTTTTGTCTCTAACACTCCCTGCCCTTAACTTGCAGACCGAGTATGATCTCCAGTTTGGTATTACATTGTTTATTAATCTAGTGGCTATCTCATGTAGATGATAGGGAAAGACCTGAGAACAAAGATGCATCTTCATTCAATGTCTTGTCCAAATCATAGAGTGTGGAACACTTTCTGTTTGATCCCTTCAGTGTTTCTTCCCATCACTGCCCTACTGCTTGCACATCCAGTTTCAAAAGGGTAGACTAGATTAGTGTATGACCTGATCCACTCTGTGCTGCAGCTGGGTGGTTAATAAAATCTCCTGGATGCCAGTGGTGTTAATGCAGAGATTTTGAAATTCTGAGTCAGTCTCCAAGCAGAATCCTTCCCTTAAATTGCCTATTAGTCTGCCATTTTGAAGCTTAGTTCAATGAACTTTTTCCTGTAGCAGGTGAAATATTTTGAATGATATATAAAGCCCTTGGGTAAAAGACACATCATAAATAAATGATAATGGTCAACATGAAAGTCTATTCACAGGAAGCATTGTCAATCAACATGAATGACTATTGAGAGAGATTTAAGGCTGAGACTTTTAAAAGAGCATGAGCAATCCATTTCCCTTTAATTTTCTGCAAAGACTGAGGATATATATTTGTAGCTTAAACTTTTAAAAATCCTAGCATAAATTCTCAATAGAGTAAAAAATACAGGATTTGATATTGCATCCTGCTGCTCATAGAAGTCGTCCGATGTTGATATGTGTATTCTTTTTTTATCAGACCTCCCTGCATCTTAATATCTCTGGAGATCTGATTCTGTCAGGAGGATTCTGATCCTGACCGACTGTTGCCATGGTGTTGGGTTATTCTGGGCTGTGATCAAGAAAAGCAAACAAACTTGAGAAAGAAACTGGCTTTAAAGCATATTCTCAAGCCACAGTTCCTGAGACTAGTTTTTGAAAACTAAATCTTGATTTTTGTGCAATGTGGCAGTTGTTAAGCACTTTGGAAAAAAAAACATACCAGTAACCAGAAGTGTTGCTGTGACAATAAATACATACATAAAAAGAGAAAAATGCAGGAACAGAAAATTGGGCCAATTCTCTCACTATTTGAAGTTGTTTGTTCTCATTTAATGGCATTACCCCACACCGAACTGAAACTTTCAGTGTTTCTGAGAACCTTTAAAAGAACAGAACTTTTTGCAAATTGTACCCTTGTTTTTCTAGGCACTATTCCAAAGCTGATGGGAGACAATGAATACTTTCTGATATTACTGAGCTTTTGAATTGAGGGTAAAATAAGGAATTTTTACCTGTCTCTCATCCCTAGATGGTAATACAGCTTTTCTATTACACCTGTTAATACTCATTCAAATGCAAGTCACCTCTTTGTACTGGCAGTACTGCAGAATGTTCTGGTAATACATGAGGCAGTATTTTCTGTAGGCAAGTACTGGCATAATAAGTTCATATTCTTAGAGGACTGAGTTCCCTTGATAGGAATAGGAGAAAAAAGAAGTCCTCAGAGAAATTCTTATTATTGGGGTCGATGAACCAAGAAGGATGCACAAGTCTCAGCAAGCAGCATTTGAAAGAGTAAAAAACAAGCAGTGTGAAATTATACGGGGAATCGGGGAAGTTTTCAGCAAGCTCTTTATTTACAGATGGATAATTTTGTTTGCCAAATTAGTAAGCATGTTCTTCCTATTCCACAGGCAGAATTCACAGCCATGAGGGACCAATACATGAGAGGTGGAGAAGGCTTCATTATCTGCTACTCCATCACAGACCGCCAATCCTTCCAAGAAGCTGCTGAGTTTAAGGAACTCATTTATCGTGTCCGGCACACCTACGACATCCCCGTGGTGCTGGTGGGAAACAAAATAGACCTTGAGGAGTTCAGGCAGGTAAGTGACTTCTCCGAAGTTTTTGGCTTGGTTTTCCTTGCCTACCACGGGGCGTTTCTGTAGCATATGTTGTACAGTACTACTGAGAATTATTAGTACAACATCAAGTTTAATCAAAGACCAGCAAACCAGGACTCGTAATAAATTAAGGTGTTTGTGGTGCTTTTCATTCATATGCTGTGAAACTTAAACTAACCTTGGCAAATCACATCCAATCCTTCTTTGCTTTTACTTGAAAATCTTTTACAATTTTTGTTGGAGGTAATATATATGTATTCAACGTGAAAAAAGCTTCAGTCGGGACCTTTATGGCAAAAATCTCCTTTTTTTTCTTTTGGAAGTTATCAGCCATTAAAGATTTTTTCTTTCTCTAAGCATACTAGATTTAATTAAAAGCTCCTCAACCTCACACTGGAGAAAAAAAAAACAATTAGTTAAAATAAAGAAACGTATATGAGATGATCTTTGCCTGAAGATCCAGTGACTATGTTATTAGAGTGTCCAGGTAAGATGGGGACTTGAATTCACTTTGATTTGTATACAAGATTTCAGTTAATATACCGTAGAGCATCATATTTCTTTGACTACAAGGGCTCTTTCGATGCCTTTAATAATCCTTACTCACCCTTTTCCTTTTACTCCCTTTGTACTTTGCACCTTGCTGTTTGTATTGATGTGTGTGCTTGCAAGGGAGTGAGTTAGAGACAGGACGTGTTAGAATGGCTTGGTTATGACCTGGTACTGAGTGAAAAATATCCTTAATCCTAAGCAGAAGCATTGAAAAGGAAGAAAAAAAAAAGAAGATATTTCACTATATGGAGATCTTAAGATGCTCCTATTGTACGCTACTATTGTTTTCAAATGCCTGACTCCCATGCAGACATATGTAACAATTAAATAAAATGGTGGTTTTCAGTTCATTAACATCTGTGCTCACATGATTCTGTCTACTCTTTTCCACTTATCCTGTCACTCTTCTCCCTGTTTCTTTGTCTTCTTTCTTCTACCTTAAGGCAGAAAATCTAAGGCAGCGTCAAACCTGAAATTAGTCCTAAAGACCTGATTATGTACATTTAAAACTTCACATCTGTTTTCCAGATCATTGACTTCCTCTGTAAATGAGGCTGTGACAAAACCCTAATGGTGACAATCCAGCTGCAGTTTGATGCACAGCTTGAGGCTTCAAGCAGCAGTACCTTGTGCTTATACACCAGAATGGGAGGGGTGTAGGTTCAGTTGTTCTACTGAGAGAACAGGACACTGCCCCTGACCCCGTCAGGAATGAGATGCGACTGGTTATCTACAGTTATTCATGGAGGTTTTCTGGAATACTTTGTTGACTAGGTGATATCAAGATAGTCTTTCACTGATATTTGTCACCACTTCCTTCTGACCTTACTTTTTGTTGAACTTTTGTATTTTATTTGCTCTCAGTGAAAATAAAAATATATATGCCTGATTTAAACACTTTTACATCCTCCTTGATAATCATGTCTGGTCTCATGAACAGGAAAATTTGCGCACATGAATGTCTGGAATGGATTTGATCATTCAAGGTTAAAGGGCATGGAGGGTGAACGTTGGGGGATAATGTTAGAAATTATGACTGTGAGACGTGACAGGTGCAACAAAAGCTTCTCTATAGGGTCACCAGGGAAGATCCTGCCTGAATGTGCAAACAAGGAAATTAAAAATTGTTGTCCTAAATTTTTTAAACCTTTCAATGAGTCAGGAATTAGGTCTTCAAAGTGTTTTCCCCCATAAGTCCTCTACAACTGACAAAGTTCTGCAGTGTTAGAAGGGCTTTTTCAAGTATACTTCAATTCAGACTTTGATCCTTAAATCAAAGACCAGTAAGATAATACAAAGCAGATCTGCTCATTTGAATAAAGCACTTCAATATGACTGTGTGTCCATAAACAAGAGGTATGAAACAGCAAGAAAAGATGTATAGAACAAAACAGTTTATTCTGAAATCCTCATCTCGGGAATTTCTTTTTAACTTTGGACTTTCTCTACTCAAAGTCTGTTGTCTCCATAATTAGTTGGTGCTGAGGTCAATAAGTTGTTCTTCTGGAGCATGGCTTGACTTAAAGTTCATCCATTTTAGGTCACATTCTCAGAGATCACTACACAATTCAAAGCAAATGATGGTTAAGTGGAGGTGATGAGGATATACTGCTCAGAGTACCTTCTTGACCCGAACTAAAGCATCAGTGTGTGGCAGGTCACCTCTGTGCCCAGCTTTAAGCACGTATTAATGGACTGCAGCATCATGCTTTGTCAAAAGTGGGACATCAGGCTGGGTTGTGTGTTTAACAAACACTGAAATAAGTTACACCTATGTTTACTTGTTAGGTTAAGAAATACCTAAGTAACTTGATGAACTGTGGGAAGGCAGATTGAAAGGGATCTTTTCAAGGTCATGCACTGTAGTAATGGCTTCATTAAAAGCCTTTGGATAGACAAGAGTAACAGCCAACTAACTCTGGGGTGACAAACAGCAATGAGTTGATGGTGTAGAGAATTAACATATCAATGAACAAACAGTGAGGTTTGTTCACAAACATACCAAATTCAAACTGAAAAATAATAGGTGTCAGAATGCAATCAGCCAGATTGGAATTTGACCAGGGCACCAGGGCCAATATTGTTGCTTTGTTTAATGACATTTTTCTCCTATGAATTTCATTAAAAGCACTGTAATGTTATTCATGTCATTCCAAAACACAACATTAAGTTCAATATTCCCAGACATCATTTCCATTTAATGACAATTCTGCAACAATCAGACAGGCTGTAGTAGCTTGACCAGACAAAGTTCCTGTTTGAAATGTGATCCCCTACACAGTACAGATAATGATGTATGTTGCTTGCCTAAAATTTATCAATAGGACTACAAGAACAAAACTAATCTACAATTAAAATTATGTCTTTGGAGAAACACTGCTGAAAAACAAAACCAACAAGCTTATTATTTTTAGATAATATTTTTATTTTATGATGGCTTCAGTGAAATGATAGTCTTTACATATGCCTGTGATTTTTAATGTCTTAAGAGGTGGGTTTGTCTGTACTCCTTCTTAAAACAAGTTTTAGTTACATTCTCAGCCTAAAGAATGAACACTTTCAACTATCTCTCTAAAACATGAGGGCAAAATTGCGTAAAAAAAAGAAAATAGACTAACCCATTATTGTAATGAGTACATCTCGTCTGGTGACAAGGCTCCCTTCATCCCCCATTCCCTTCCATTGTGCTGCAGCTGCATCCAGGCCTTTCTTATCTTGTCCTGTTTTGTGTTCAGAGATCCAAGAGGAAAGTGAGTAGACTGGAATGGTTAAGGCATTCCCAGAGTCATGGAGTGATTTGTGTTGGGAGGGACCTTAAAGCTCATCTCACTCCAACCGCTCTGCCATGGGCAGGGACACCTTCCACTAGACCAGGTTGCTCCTGGCCTTGAACATTTATCTGAAACCCTTACTTGATTTTCAGCCATTGCTTTAAGAAATATTTAAGTTTTATATGTATTTTGTTCCATAGTTGATTAATGTAAAAAAATATAGAACTAAGCACTCAATTGGATAACATTTTTATTACAGTTTTTCAAACAACAAAATCATTACACTAATAAAAGTATGCTTGTATGTCTTTTAATATCATCAGATTTTCAGAAGCATGTGGGACCAGCTGTTTGAAAGTACCACTGATACTTTCACTTTAGGTAATCCTTGTCACTTTGCTCCAGCTGAGCACAGGGTAGGTATGACCTGTGGCATTACTGAAATGTTATTTCAAAAAATATCCATAAGACTTTGCCTATGGATCATTGCAATATATTAATTACACTGAGCAATTCAGAGGGCAGCTAACTACACCAGCTCCTTTGAATAATGGGCTGTGGGTCTGAGCTGTAAAACATGCTTTCTATCAGCCTTTTCAAAGTTTCAGTGTGAATGTTAGAACCCTTTTTGGAAATTCTACCCATGTAGAAATCTCATAGCCGTCATGGAATATTTTTTTTCTCTATATAGTTTTGTTTGATCTCAGAGGAATAAGCTGTGGGCAGGGTTGAGTCTGTGGATGTCTAGACATGCTGATGTCCATTAAGCCCAAGGTTAGGAGGGCAGCTCATGCTTCTTACAGCTACTGGCCTCTCTGGGAAGCCTGTCATCAAAGTTGTTAGTTTGCCCAGTACAGTCTTGGTCCTGAAAAGAATTATGTAGCTGTTTACCCTTCCACACATGAGTTGTTTTACCCACTTCAAGCAAAAATCTGAGAGTTGCAGCAGAAACTCTTTTGGAAGCATTTCCCTCTACTCCCTTCTCCTAAAGCAGGAAATAAAAAATCAGAATGAAATTTGTCTTTCCCATCCAGAGCTGTAGTGACAGGACAACGGGCAATGTCCTCAAACTGTAAGAGGGTGGGTTTGGATTAGATATTAGGAAGCAAGCCTTAACTGTGAGGGTGGTAAGGCCCTGGAACAAGTTGCTTAGAGAAGCTGTGGTTGCCCAATCCCTGGCAGTGTCCAAGGCCAGGTTAGACAGGGCTTGGAGAAACCTGGGATAGTGAAAGGTGTCCCTGCCCATGGCAGCAGGGTGGAACTAGGCTATCTTTAAGATCTGTTTGAACCCAAATCATTCTGTAATTCTGTGATTCTATGATTTAACAGGGAAAATGTATTACTTTAAGTGCAAAGGCTTCGTTACATTTTTTTCCCTAAGGTTTTATTGTATCATAAGATAATTTTCAAACTAGGATTAGAATAGTTCAGTAAATTTTCATGATCAAAGCCAGTTGGTCAAAGAAAATTCTCCCTTCAATGAGGTTTTACTCTGCAATTTGCTCAAGATGAGCTGACTGGTTATCGGACACTGTGAGCATCAACTTTAAGATTTCTTATTTTGACAGTTGCTCTATTTTCATGCTTCTCAAACCTTGAAATATCTGTTGAGTCTGAGACAGCTAATGTTTGCTATTTGGTTTTTGTTTATGTGGGGTTTTTTTTGACTTGGTTTGGTTTGGTCTCTTATTCTGTGTGAATAACTCCTCAGTATATGCCAAACATTGTCAGTCTGTACCTTCTGGTATCTGGTTGAGACACTGAAAATACTTAAAGAATGTAATACTATATTTTATTTTTGTATTTTTCAGTGCATGACTATGAAGCACTGTTTACTAGATGCTCTCTTACTCATATTATGAATCATGAAATTGCAGTATTCTGAATTTATTACCTTACTATCAGGCTGAAATTCTTTGTTTTTGGGATTAAAACTGCTTTGAAAACTGTACTGTAACACCAGCAGCTCCATTTTCTTTTAAAGATATTTAGGCGGAAGAGACTATACTGAAGATCCTTGTTTCCCATTATTCATGTCAGTAGCCTACACAAGGAATGAAAGGTTTCATTTTTTCTTGGGAACTTTTTACTGCAAGTCAAGGGAGATGCATTTTCTGCTGTTTTTTGACAAAGAACACTATACATTTGGGCTAATCATACACACTGTAAAGTGATTAGGTTAAATCTGGCTTGACTCATTCTCTATAAAATCCATGCAGAAAACCAGCATTTATCACATATCATATAAACATATCATAAAATTAGATGTGAGTAGATGGATGTGAAGATGTCTGTTTTGCTCCTGACATAAGAGGGAAACCCAGGCAACTACCTTCCTGGCCTTTTTACAGTGGTGCTTGGGTGAGCTGAAGACTAACAAAATTGTTTCTGACATCTTTTCAGTTGAGAGTCTGAACTTACTGATTCATTCTGTTATTGCTGCCGTTAACTACAGACTAGAGTTCTGAACCATGCACTCATCTTTTCTTTGGTTTTTGAATTAATAAAATCTAATAAATTTTCATTCTTAGGTAGTACTCCCTTCTAAAAATAGTATGAGCTCTGATCTTAAAATATTTCAGATGTATTCAGGCCTACTTACCCTAAATAACGGCTACAAAAAGTGCAGTGGGAATGGAAATTTATTGAAAACAAATCCAGAGGAGAATACAGCACAGAAAAGCAAATTCTTCAAAGCTACTTCATATCCAGAGAAGGAAAGCTGGGGAAAGGTCTGAATTGCAAGTCAGATGAGAGCAGCTGAGGGAGCTGGGGGGACTCATTCTGGAGAAAAGGAGGTTCAGAGGGGATTTTCTCACTTTTTACAACTCCTTGACAGGAGGGGGGAACCACTGGGGGGCTTGGGTTTTCCTCCCAGGGAACAAGGGATGATGAGAGAAAATGGCCTCCAGCTGTCCCAGGAGAGGTTTAAGTTGGATATTAGGGAAAAATTCCTTCATGGAAAGAGTTATCCAGCCCTGGCACAGGCTTCCTAGGGAATCATCATCCCTGGAGAGATTTAAAAACCTTGTAGATGTGGCGCCTGGTTTAAGAGTTGGACTCAATGACCTTAGAGGACTTTTCCAACCTTAATGATTCTAAGGTTCTATTTATTTGAGATTTTTAATGAATTCTTAAGTTAATTAATTCAACAATTTTGATGTCATCTTGGTGGTTCATTTCCCAATTCCGTTTTGCTGACATCAATATGTGATGAAAATAAAATTACCTTTGTAAGGAGTTGCCATCATCATTTATATCTACATGCCTACATCTTGACTTCCCACATGAAATCACATCATAGTCTTTGTTTGCTCTTCAAATTCTGAACAATATAAGCCATTTTTGCTGTTTTGATGGCACTATGACAGTTGTCTGCATATTTGGAACTAAAACTGCTGGAGTTGTCATTATGTTTTATTATCTTAGAAATCTGTCAGACCTTTGAGTAATCAGTCTCTTACATTATCAAAACACATATCCGGATTCTGTCATGTTCCTCTACACCTTTATTTTCTATTTATTTTAATTGACTTTGATTGTTCAACATTCCTTTCACAAAGGAATGAGTTATTCCTCATACATTTTTTAAAAAAAATCTTTATAGCATTTACCCCCCACCACCAAAAAAAAGTCTGTGTTTTCCTGTGCCGATTCAAATTGTAGAAGCAAATTTGGGAATTACCACCTTTTGGAAGGAAATTCCATTATTACCAACTTAATGTCTCTGGCAAGTTTCATTTATAGACAGTTTACCTCCTTATCATTACAGTGCTTTTGCATTTCCACAGTCTTCCCTGAACAACAGTTGCAATAAATGGAATCAGACACGTAGACAATTGTAAGGAAACTGTTGTCTCATTTCATTTATAATTGTGTTAACCTCTAGTGAACATCCAGTAAATTCTGTAATCCCTTCAGCTTGGAGCAGAAGACATTTGAAGGGGACTAAGACGCAGATAACAGGCTGCTCTGTAAGAGAAGAAACAGCAGTAAAACAATAGCTGAACTGCAGATAAAACCTTTGTGGTGTGAAACCTGGATATTCAGAAATAAAAACAAAGACAACTAATTGCTGCTTTGTAGCCAAAGCAGGACAGCATAGGATATGTGGCCAGGGGTATATACTGGGGATGGTATTGCAAGGTCACTTCAGCACTAGGGATATTAAACAGCAGCATACTTTGTATTGTTTTAAAAGACTCCTTGCAGTTCTTATCTCTACTTGCTTTATCTTTACCATCCACCTCAGAGATTTTTGTCCTCCTTGTGTTCTGAATCCTAGCTTGATGTGACCATGTGTGACTTCAGTGGGAGAACACCTTGGGGAAGAGGTGTGAAGGGACAGAGATGCTCTCTTGTCTCTTGTCTTCTTGATCTAGTTTGCTCCTCAAGGTGAACTTGTATTGAGATTTCTCTGTTTGGTCTGTAAATTGAGAGATTAACTGTTGTGAAGGCTTTTCATTTGACAGTCATGCCAACAGGACCTTCCTTCTTAATTAAAGCAAGCAAGAAACGTTGTAAAACTTTGACACAAAACTGCTGCAGAACAGCCTTATGCTGGGGTTGTTTGCAAGCAAATTCAGGATGTGGCTGCTTTTCTTAGAGTGGCTCAGAGGGAAACCCATTGGTTACGCAGTGACCACACAAAAGGGTACAGCCTGAGAAGGAAAACACAGTGGTGGCATATTTCGTGTGACTGCTTAGTTAGTGGCCTCTACATATGCCTATGTTGGATATCTCTTGTGGTTTAAACCCAGACAGTAACTATCATGCAGCCACTCACTGACTCTTCTCTGCTCCACAATGGGCAGGAAAACTGAAAAAACAAATGAAAGTAAACATCAAAGGTTCAGATAAGAACACTTTAACAATAGAAACAAAACAAAATAAAATGTAATAATAATAATATAATGTAGAAAAGGGGAGAGAGGGAGGAAGAAAGCCCAAGAGAAGCAAACTATGTTCAACACCCGCTGACTGATGTTCATGTCCTCAAACAGAAATCAACTGTTCCAGGCAACTTTCTACTGGTTTATACACTGAGCATGGCACTACGTGGTGCAGAATATCATTTTGGTCAGTTTGAATCAACTCTCTTGGCCATACTTTCCCCTGACTTCTTGTGCACCTGTTTGCTGGCAGAGCATGGGAAACTGAAAAGTCCTTGGTTAGAGTGAGAACGGCTGACTGACAACCAAAACGTCACCATTTTATCAACATTATTCTCATACTAGATCCAAACAACAGTACTGCGCCTGCTACTAAAAACAAAATTAACTCTATCCTACCTGAAGCCATGGAACAAAAGCAAAATTTGGAGATAGCTAATTATCGCTGAAGGAATTTCATAGCTCATTTTTCACCTGCATAGAAAGGTGTAAAGAAGGAGTTGTGTGTGACTCTCATTCCACTTGCTGCCCTGATCCAGCTTCAAGTGACTGATTGCAACATTACATTTTAATAATTTTGAGTTTATTTGCCGAAATCTTCATTGCCTTGTCTGTGAATCTTGTTCTTGCACACCGTGTACAAGCCAGACATCAACCTGCTCGTAACGCAGAGAGGGAAGAGTCATGAACATATCACACCAGGCAGTACTAATTGGGGCACAGTTCTACCTCTCCACCATCCATGCCTGGAGCAATGTGACCTCCCATCTCTCCAGATTTATTCTGTCATTTTCTTCACAGGTGCACATACACGTGAAAGAGGATGGCATGCAATGGGAAGGTGTCTTTTTACACACATGTTGCTATTTTTACATCAGCAAAATCAAGATTTCAGCCTGACTCTTATACATTATTTACTACAGTTCCAGTTCAGGAAACTATTTAAGGACACGCTTAATTAGAGTGGAACTAATACATGCTCTTCAGGTTAATCTGCACTTGAGTGAAGATGCTGTCCTGAAAGTGAGAGAATAATGAGCAACTCTGCGAAAATAAAAGTACCTTAGCAAAGTAGCAGATTAATATAGGCAACCACATTTACCGAGTGTGTTGTTTATATAGAAATGTGAATTCCTGGTAGCAAGGATAGTTTCCTATAGGTTTTTGCAGTACTAGTTCAAATAACTTGAGAGTAGAAATTTTGTCAGAATTTAATTACAGCTCATTATGGTGTCACTAATAATAAGAGTGTGACCTAGCATTTAAAGAAAAGAAAATTAATGAGTTTAACCATCTTTGCTTTTTGAAGATCTGCTTATATTCTTGTCTTAATGACTCACTTTTTTTCCTCCCCCCCCAAGATGAATTAGGAAGTTGAAGAGTTTTGTCTTTAACCAGATCTAACAGCTTGCCTAAGAATAGCAGCATGTTATCTTCACACACTGGTGTTGTTTAAGCTGTGCAGTCACGATAATCAAAGAAGAAAAAAAAAAAAAGGCCAAAAACACACCCCAAAAAAA
>JAWWMA010000100.1:66313798-66334226 GCA_035041425.1 Mionectes olivaceus | reverse complement strand
ATCTGAGGCGCAGGATGGGATGTGCTCCTCCAAAGAGTGACAGTGGTGAGTGAAACACAACCTGAATGCAGCTTCTGGTACTTTGTACAAACACCTTTTAAGACCAGAGTTAAATTCAACAGTTGTAACTATTCAAAGTATTAAAAAAAAAAAAAGGCCCAAAACACACCCCAAAAAAACAGTCTAAAAAAGTAAATGAATGGGAAATTATGTCTGTGTTATATCCATCCTGGAAACTTCTAATACCTCATCCATATGTCCAAGTTTTACAGAATAGAATCTATGTAAAATGGCAGCTTCTAGACCTCTGAGTAAATTGTTTGATATAGCATAGTTAATTCAAGAAGATCCAGGAAATTGCCTGTTATAAAATGACATTAAAAAACATTACGACACTTGAAATTCAAGATATTAAATGCCTACAAAATATTAAAATTAGGGTTTCAGTGTTAGTCATTTGCATTATTAATCAGACAGTTGTACTCATCAACCCCCAAGCAGTATAGGAGTTAGAGTATGGTTTGCTGTTCATTTGAAATTAATATTTATTTTAGTTGATGCAGTTTAGTATCTTCATCCACCTTTTCCTGATGGGTGTTATTTCTAAAAGAATAAAAGGATGATTTTCTCTTCTACCATCACTGCATTTATTTCCCCTGTTACTCAGGAAATGTTTTTTCCCCCTATGTCATTTTGACCACCTACTACAATTCAAAAAGGTTAATAAGGAGAAAAATAATATATCTTGTCAAATTTTTTAAGTCATATGGCAGAAGAACTGACACAAATATGCAGGCCTTTGTGTGTACTTGTTTCTGTCTGCATGTTTTAACACTGTAATCTAACTCCAACACTGTGCTCAGTGTAGGATATTTATCAGCACCACAGGCCACCCTTTGGGTATTCCTGTCATGTGTAGTTAGTCACTGAAATTTTGAATTCACTTTACATCTTCTCTGAGGTGGTGGGAAAGGCAGTGTCTTTACATTTGATGGTGGTTTTCGTTAGCCAAATCATGGGATAAGTCTGTATCTTCCTTTTTTATTTTTAAAAAAGTGAAACTTGCCCTTGTTTCCTAGACTCCGTTCATTTCTGCAGATCATAATTTCTTGGATTCTTAAACCTGGGGAAACACGATATAGATATGTTTTGTGTGTTCAGGGTTTTTTGCCGGTTCTGAAATCTGAGAGGTATTACCCCAGATGTGCTTAGCCTGAGCCCACTTAAACTGCAGACCAAACCTAGTCACCTTCCTGTCATCGTGTCAAACTTTCCTAACAACATCAGCTGCTTCCACCAAGTCTGAATCTGTTTTACACTGAAGTCAAACACCAGGACTATGCTGGATTCAGGTAGTCAGGATGAGCTCAGATTCTCAGAATTATCTGGGCATTCTCACTTAATTCTGGAAAGATGGAGGCATGTGGGCTCCATGTGTCATTCCCCCTATTTCTTTTGTTTTATTTTCTAAGATATCTCATGTAGAAAATAGTGGGGATTTTCTCTATTTAATGATAAAAGGATCTGTTTTTTTAATAGTTTTTATTACTACATTATTTTTTGTAGGCTGAGAAGGGACTGCAAGTGGTTACATGTTTGGTGTTCTCAGAGGAGAAGGTTGAAAGAGAGAGCAGAGTTGATCTATGCTCTCTTCGCAGTGAAATATGCCTTGAGCACCCATGAGACCTGGGGATCTCTGCCTTGATTTGGGATATGGATCAGTGTAGCTCATTTCCCAGTGCAACCCACAACTAAAAGTGTTCCATATGAAGAAGTTTAATCCCATGCTCTTTCCTATCTCAAGTGAATGAGGTGATTTCACTGATTGCCTGTGACTACAAGGCAACTGGTGATGCCAGGTAACCTTTTAAAGATCATAACACTCTCAAAATTAGATGGGTGGTTTGCACTTGAGGATGGTTTGATTTGATTGTGAGGATCTGGAATGTGGAGAATCCCTGAGATCTGTTAGGGAAAAAAGAAAAAAAAAAAAAAAAAGAGGAGAAAGAAAAAAGATGAATAGTAGAGCAGTGGAATTAAAGAGATCATAGATGGGTTGGCAACACTTTGTGATCAGTGAGACGAGGGCCTGAAACTCCTGTGGGAAACATCAGGCTGCTCTTCAGTTGTGATGGTGTCTGCAAAAACTTTATTCTTGAGTCCCTGACTAATTGTTATATAAGAATTTTAAAGAGTTTAATATTAGTACACTTCTGTGTTTTGAGATAAACAGTATTCACTACTACATCTGGTGTCTTTAGTCCTGCTCAGATTTTGTACCTCATTTGATAAACATCTACGAAGAGAAAGAAGTGACATGTAGGGAGGACTTATGGGTCACAGTTCATTAGGTAGTTTTCCCTTGATTAAAGCATATGCCTCAGTCCTTTGTGTTTTATTAGGAGGGAACCAGTCCCAGACAATTGTGTGTAAGGATAATACCTAAATAAAAATTGTTTATCAAAATCAGTAAATTTCTGGGGAAGAATTCTGTTGTATTTGGTGTTATTTTGTTCTTCAGTCTTGGTGGAATCTGGAGCATGAAGCCATGGCTGGGTGGGACAATGGTGAAAGTGCCCTTGTTCACTCCTCTGAAAATATTTCTGGGCATTCTTATTAACAGGAGTTAATCAGAATTTTTCTCTGTGGCAAAATATGCCTATCTGAGGTGCAATTAGGTTTTCAGAACCAATTTTTCAGTAAATCTCCCACTGTTTGTACTACTGTTCTGTGAACAGAAAGAATACTATGTTTTCTACTCCTGTCATCCTAGCCCCTTTTAATTAACTCAAATTTAACATATACACACACACATGCAAAATACTGATTTTACTAATTTTGGAACCATAGCACATAAAAATAGTTTTAGATTTGTCCCAATTGGCTGACATTTTCAATATGGAATGTCCATAAAAGAGAAATTGCTTTTTATGGAGCACAGGTAAAAAGGCCATAAGGGAAACAGGAGATAATTAATGGAAAAAAATCATAAAAAACAATGGAATAGGTCCAGTGGGATTTTTTTTTTTTTCATTTTCCCTCTGCACTAAAGTTAAAGGCTTATTGTTATGCCAAAATTGCACAGTAGTGGAGAAATCTTCTTTATTTTACAACCATCAAGTTTCTTAACCCTATGGTTAAGAAGTCTGCTGTTCTTAGGAAGTGTGCTTCAATAAAGCAAGATAGGATTGGACAGGCTATTTACTTTCAGAAAATGAAAACAGAAAACAGCAGCAAAGTTTCATAGTATTGAAATTTCTGTCAAAGAATAATTCTGTAAAAAAAAGGTGATACTTAGACAGAAAATTTACACAATGTAGTAAAGAAAAAGACCTCTCAAGCTGCATGAAATTAAGTAATGAGCTGTTACTCAGGAACCCCATTATGTTGTTATCCATTAAAATATATTAAGCCTTTTGTTTCTTCAATGTATGGTTTTATTTGTCTAGGTAGTGATTGAAAACATATACGTAATTTAGTATATCTCAATTTTTCTCGATTGATGGGAGTATCAACAGTGCTTATATTGAGTCATTTTTCCTCCTGTTTGTGGTTTTTATTGAAATTCTATCGAGGGTCTGAAAAAAGTCAGTGATGTTCTGCCTTTGCCTGCATCCATATCTGTGGCTTTATCTTGATGATTAATGTACCTAAATGATAGGATTTTGTGGTACTTGTATTCTGAACGATCATGGGAAAAATGGAGAATATTGAGGTGATTTTGAATGATAGAAATGCAGGTGCCTAAAACTGAAAAATGGGGTTATGACATCAAGTTCAGTTATTATTTACATCAGGATAAGAGTCATCGGTATAGAGGATTTGCAGTCAGAACACAAGTTTCTCAAAATTTAGAATTAGGATGTAAGGTTTGAGGGTTTCTTTGGGCTGTATAAAATCAATACTTGGGCAGCTTATGAAAATGCTAGAAATAAGAGGTTTTAGAACTAACTGATAGTATGTGTGGTAACAAATCCTCAGGAACAGATGGTATTCACCCAAGAGTTCTAAAAAGGTTCAAGTGTAAAATTATTGAACTATTAACTATGCATAAAATGGAATCAGCTCTGGGGAAATGGAAGATGGGAAGTTCAGAGCAGTCCAGGGAACTGCAGACCAGTAAATCTGAGTTTTACTGAGCAGATTCATAGCTACTATAAGAAAGAAAAGAAATAAGTAGAATACCAATAAAGATGTTTCTACAGGCAAAAGTCATCATGGTTTCCAGAGAGGTTACTCATGCCTAACAAATCTTGTAGGTTCCTTGATTAACCCAACAAACGTACAAGGAACAGCATTCTGGTTACAATCTTCTTAAACTTACGAAGAGTTTTATGTGAATAACAAAAATAAAATTGATGGAAGATGCATTACATGTTAATAAGTGTCAAAAGGGAGAAGAAGCAACGGCAAATAGTCAAAAATGAAGAGATATTGTCCTTGTAATTCCAGGTAGATATAGATATTCCTTTTTGAAATATATCCATCAGTAACTGGACAATAAAGTGAGACTTTCAATGGTATTTAACTATTTTGGGTAGTAAAAATGACAGTTGACCTTGATGAGGTTTACGATTAATTCTTAACATATTTAAAGCCTGGATCTTACCATGCAGGCTTTAAATATATTAAGATGAAATTCAGTGCCGAAGATTGAAAAGTATCAAAGGGACATGACATGACAATAAATGCATGGCTAATTCTGTAAACAAGCTATCACCACTGAAAAAAAGGTCACATGAGAATTACTGTTGGCTGATTTCTATCAGCTCAATGCTCTGTAGGAGTCAAAGAAGGCAAACTGGAGTGCTAGCAAAGAAATAAAGAAAGAGCAGAAAAAGACAAATGCTACATGTCATTAAGCATTCCCTAAATTCCATGACAAGTGATAGTATCCTCCATTCTTCTCAAATGTGATAGAGAAGAATTCCAAAACATAAAAGTAGGCTGACAAAGATAATCAAGTGTACTAAACATCTTCCAAATGTTGAGGTTTTAGTCAGGGAACTGGGAGAATTTTGATATGGGGAGAAAAAGTGATGGAAAACATGAATAAATAGAGTATCCATCATCCCTAACAATACAAGAGCTGGGGAGAATTAACTCATTGATCAGAATATATGGTAAAAAGTGAAAATTCTCTCCTACACACTGCATAAATAAACTATGAGACTCATTGCTGTAGGAATTAAAAATGTAAAAGGTTTTTTTTTTGGTGGATTAAAAAAGTAATTCAACCAGGTATGCACAGAGTTTGAAAGAAATTACACAATTTTAACTCAGGAAGTGCCTGAGCGGTAGGTACCCCAAAGCTCCAAGGTCACAGCAGAAGTATTTTGTCTTTCACCTATTTTCATTTCCTGTCCCTAGCCAAGTTGCTGCTGTTGATGACACCATGGGGAGACAAGGCAGAACTCTGGGCTGATTTATTCAGTGTTGCTACTGCTTGATACAACGTGTGTAAAAAACTAAACACAGTAACTAATTTTCATAGGGGAAACACACAGAAGTCTCCTGAAAGTATTCATTTATATAAATATTTACATTCCCATGCACTCATACATAATACAATAATGTTTACAGCAGTATTAACATAATGTTAATATAGAGTAATCACTGTAGTTGTATTATGATCATATGATTACTATATAATCATTGATATTATATGATAATTACTGCTAATGATAGTTGGTATTTGGGTTCCACTGGGACTCTTTGTTTTCTTCTTTGTCTCTTTTTTTAAGGTACTCTATTTTCCAAGCAAGTGTTAGCTTGAAGCAGATGTTCAGTCTGCACTGTAAAGCAGTCCAGAACAATGGTCCCAAGAGTCCTTTTTTTTCTAAGCTCTGTAAATCTTTTAATACTCTTTTATTTTATCTTTAGGTGCAGGGAGACTCTAAACAGTAGTCACATTTACTGTCATAATTTCTGGAGAGTAAGTAATAAAAATCATTAGATAATGAAGCCAGTTCCATTCCAACTGTAGGTTTCCAGAAACCTTTCCTGCACGTGTGGTGGTGGTCTTTAATTTAATGTACACGTTAAATATGTGTGTAAGACAAGACTCAGGACTGGTGCTGGAGACAGCCCAGGAACCCTGACTTCTACTCATCAGATCAAGCACCAGATAATGTTGAGTCCCTCACGCATGATTATATGCATTGTGTCATTTCACAGCAGAAAATAGCAAGCAGTAAAGAGTGAAGAGATTCACTGATGATAGCTCCAAAGCCTAAGGCTGACATTGCCTTTCAAAACAATTTTGGCTATGAGTACTTACAAACAGATGTCAGACTCGGGAAAAACTGATCAGCAATGCCACTAATTTGATGTCCTCAATGCTTCACTAGCTGGATGATTTCCCATCCTGGACTACTGGCCCATTAAACCTGTCTTTTATTGCATAGTCATAAAGCCAAATGACAGAAAATAAATAATTAAAACTAGTCAAATAGAAGGCAAAGGATCTGCCTGACCCCATTTGACTGAAATAGTGATGGACAAATTGGAATCTAAGGGCTAGTATAGGGAAATATAAAAGTGTTTGTTTTCTATAACACAGAGTTGAGATCTTTATAGCAATGTGGGGGTAATGATAGGTGCATAGACAGAGCTATTATCCCAGTTGTCTGGCATGTCAGGAATAAAAAATCAGGTATGTCTCCTATGCTCTCTGAGTTACATTCACCTTTCCCCCAGGTAGAGAATCTTTGTCAGTGACACAAGACTGTGGGACTGAGTGCCCCCTCAGCAAGTTTGCTGATGACAGGCTGGAGGGAAGGGATGGGACATCCAGAAGGACCTGGACAGGCTTGAGAGGTGACACTGTGTGAACCTCATGAAGTTCAAAAAGTCCAAGTGCCAGGTCCTGCAGCTGGGTCAGGGCAACCCAAATCACAGGCACAGGCTGGGTGGAGGACGGATTGAAAACAGCTCTGGGAAGAAGGACCTGCAAGTGTTGATGGATGAGAAGTTCCACATGACCCACCAATGTGCGTTTGCAGCCCAGAAATCCCCCGTGTCCTGGGCTGCATCCAAAACCGTGTGGGCAGCATGTCAAGGGAGGGTATTCTGTCCCCACCTGAAGAGTCACATCCAGCTTTGGGTTCCCCAACATCAGAAGGGTAAGAATCTGTTAGAGCCAGTCCATAGGATGCCACAGAGGTGCCTTGAGAGCAGGAGCCACTCTGCTCTGGAGACAGGCTGGGAGAGCTGGGGGTGTTCACCTGGAGAGGAGAAGGATCCAGAGAGGACTTAGAGACCCTTCCAGTGTCTAAAGAGACTCCAAGAGGGTTGGAGAGTAACTTTTGGCAAGGACCTGGAGTGACAGGAAAAGGTGGAATGCCTTCAAACTGAAAGAGGAGAGGTTCAGATTAGATATTAGGAAGAAACTCTTGGCTATGAAGGTGGTGAGGCCCTGGAACAGGTTGCTCAGAGAAGCTGTGACAGCCCCACCCCTGAAAGTGTTCAAGGCCAGGCTGGATGGAACTCGGAGCAACCTGGTACAACAGGAGGTGTGCCTGCTCATGGCAGGGGGACTTGGAATGAGATGAGCTTTGTGGTTCCTGATCTCAGAAGTTTTTCAACTTATTTGCTACAACACTCCTTCAGTCAGGAGGAATAATGAGTAAAGTCAGTAGAACAGAATGTTCATAATGCAGTGTGCTGTATGCAATTTCCCAGTTAAAAGACACAAATGCTTTATTGACTTTGAGCTACAGAGACACATTAGAGGGGGTTGGCAATTGCCACTTCATTCTCATTTTCCAAAACTGCAAATGCTACCACTTCATTCAATTGTCCAGAAGGAGTTTGTATGATTGTAGTCATTATCCTGGTGTAAAAAGCTGCATCTTTAAGAGCAGACTACTTTTACGAATAAACAGTAATACTCTAGGCAAAGTTGAGATGTTTGTTCCAGTCTGGCTGCCTTCTCCTTCATGCAGTTTATTTTCCTAATATTTACCATCCTGCAAACCATGTGTCAGAAAAACTCCACATACGTATTAGAGTATTAATTTGTTTTTTTGAAATCCAGTATGAATTACTGAAGTTGCTAGTCACACTAAATAAGTTCAGGTATTCACTGGTTGTACTGTCATGTATTATAATGTACTAGAATATACTGTATCTCATTATTCTTTGCTTTAGATTCTTGAAGTAAAGGCTGGAAATCTGGATCAAGATTAATGATTGGATCTAAAAAAATCAGTCTAATCTAACACTTTGAATTTTAATTTTAAGTTTAAGACAACTGTTACCTGAGTCCTGCTTTACTCAGACATATGGGTAGTGTGGCTTTTTCCATGACTGATCCACAGGTTTTGCTTTTGTGGCCTCCATGATAATCAACTGTATTAAGAATCTGTAAATATCTGTGAGTGTTTCACTGAAAAAGATATACTTAAACAGCCTTCAGCAACAATAGATCATTAATGTGGAAACTGATAAACCTTGTCTGCAATTTCTATTAACACTTTCTAGTTCTTCCTTTCATTTCTTCTATTAATTCTTAATTCTTGAGCTTTCCCTTGTGTTTGCTTCACAAAAGCTTCATTAACAGGCAAAGGCGGGTGAAAAAAAAAACCAGAGTATTTCTTTTTAATAGGAAAGGAGATTAATTTGTTGCGCTGAAGACAAAATAACATTTTAATGATGATTAGGAGTGTATAAAGAGTTTTCAATAAGAAAGATTAATGCAGTTTTGATAACCATTTTAGCAAAATATTGAGGGCAAACTGCTAATACACTGGTATCACTGATTTTATGAACTCATTTTATTTCAATTCCTGCTGTCATACAATAAAGCATCTTTGAATGTTGGAGAAGTATATATAAATACAATTTTGTAAACAAAATAGATTGGAAAGGAACATGCAGTGAAAAATATCTGAACAATTATGTAAATTGTTTTTATTCTTAGAAATCACACTCTAACTAAGCATTTCAGTTTTATTGTGATATTTTTATTATTATTATTTCACATTTAATAGAGGCTATTTTGTGTGTGGGTGAACCAGAAGATTATGTTGTAGCTAGCAAGAATGTTAACATAATTTTTGGTACACTGCACTAATAAAACAAGTGTAATGAGCCATAGTGGTGTGCAATATCAGGTCAATGTGAGAATTAAGCTGCCAGTAATTATAATACTAAGATTGGTTGTATTCTAATTATCCTGTGGCTAATAGTACAGAGACGATTGGCTGAAACCAAAATTATTTGGGCTGGAGTTGCTTTAGTATACGTGAATATTAGCTGTTGCATTGTCACTGGGACAATATTGGAATTTGTTTTTCAGTTAAAAAAACAGGTCCCTCAAAAAGGCAGTTAGGATTTGATTCTGAATTGAAATGCGAAATGTTGCTAAACTATGAGAAACAGTGACACTAACTCCCAGAATTTCTTCTTGATTTTATGATGTAAGGAATGTTAAGCAAATTTGTATTCCTTGTATCTCATAATGCAAGAACATGACTGTAAAATTATCTTTAAAAACTAGTAATTACCGGAGAGAAGCAGTGGATGGATATAGTTATATTCTGAGCACAAATTGGACACTAGTCTTAAGTGAAAACTTAGTTAATGCACAAGCTGGTTTGAATTCAAGCTTATTCTTAGCTGAGGGCTGTAGGAAAATTTCCAGGCATACTGAAAAATGATGGGACGAGAGTTAGAAATTGTTGCATTAGTAAATCAACACGAACACAAAAGATATCCTCATTGGGTAGGACTCCCTTCATCTGCCTAACCTAAGAAAGCTATGATTCAGTTGTCTAAATTTGATCTCGTCACCATCCACTTGCTATCCAAAAGCAATAAATATTCTATGCAACCAGATAATCATCTCTCCTATTTAAAAAATCATTCCTTGCTCTATGGTAAATGCCTATCTTTGGTGACTGTCTCCTTTACGTGATTATAAAACATGTAGGACTGGTTCAGTCTTAGGGGCTTTTAGATACCATATAATACATCTGCCTGTAAGGACTATTGAATGTTTGAGGAGGTAGAAATAAGCACAGATCTGGTTCAGCCAACTGGTTCAGCCCAGATCTATACCAAAATCTTGAGCACAGAAGATTCAAATAAATTAGTAGTAGGTCTCCTCCATGAGGCTCTTTAGACAAGAACATCTGGATCGCATCAAGCTGTAACTGCCCTACACTTGGCATTCACATATAGAGAAACAGGTCAGCAAATTACATTGACTTTGGTTCTCTTTCTGGTTTATGATTTTGGGAATAGTACAAACACAGTCATTGCAGGGGAAATGAAATTGCAGAAGCCCAAAATGGGTGAGGTTGGAAGGGATCACAGTGGATCATCTGGCCCAACCTCTAAGCTCAAGCAGGGTCATCCCAGAGCACATGGCACAAGATTGCATCCAGGTGATTCTGGAATATCAGTAGTGAGGGAACTTTTCATGCCGTGTCTGGGTAATCTGTCACCTGCAGAGGAAAGGAGTTCTTCCTCATGTTCAAGCGGAACTTCCTGGGCATCAGTTTCTACCTGCTGCCTCTTGTCCTATTGCTGGACACCCCCAAGGACAGCCTGGTCCATCCTCAGGCAGGTCTCTGCAAACACTGTCAGACACTGATGGAGTCCCCTTCTAGTGTCTCTCCCCAAGGCTGAACAGGCCCAGCTCCCTCAGTCTTTCCCCGTAAGAGATGACCCAGTCCCCCTGTTATCCTTCCTGTGCTCAGCTGGACCCCCTCCAGGTGCTCCATGTCCTTCTTGCGCTGAGAAACCCAGAATAGGACACAGCACTTCAGGGAACATTTCCCCAGCACTGAATAGAGTGGATGGATCACATCTTGTGACCTTCTGGCAATGCTTTTCTTAATAAAATAAAGCTCAAATCAAGTCTCTTCTTGGAGATATCAGAGGGACTGACACTTGAAATCAATGTATGGTCTGCAAATTATATAGGGTCAATAAACAAGAGTTTGGCTAGGTGAAAATCTGCCTTAGGAAGGTTATTCCTAATGGAAGAATTCTGCAGAAGTCCCTACCCTACCCCCAAGAGAAACGGACAGAGCCTGTCTTTCTAGTTTAATTGTTGCATCAACTCTGTATGAGAATTTATTTTATATAGAACTTTAACAACAAATAACATTCTCATACAGTTTTAATCAACAGCAGAATTTTCAGCAAATTTATCCCTCTTTCTCATTGTGATTGATCAATGAGCATGTTTTTACTTGCATGAATCTCTACATTATTCAAAATACCCATAAAGATAACAATGCAGTTTATTTTAGAGATTGTTCCTCAATTTGCTCCAAGACTATTACAAAGAATACTGCCTCATCCTACTTTGCAATTCATGCTGCTTAATGGATTGCATCACTCACAAGCTTCTGATTCTGCTTCTTGTTATTTCCCTATTTAGAGACCTATAAGCAGTAGTCCAAGCTGTAGCAAACATGCGTGTCCTCACTTCTGGGACCAGGGGAGATAGTGTCCTGCTAGGCTCGTCTCTCATTCTGAGAAGCCTCACAGTGGAGATTATGAGCCAATTTCCCTCATTTTCTAAGCTGATGAGAATCCAGGTAATAAGTTTTCTACGAGCAAGGAAAATATTCACCCATGAACGAATTCTTGTTATTGAAGTGAATGAAAGATCATTACATACATCAGTGATTTCAGTGTAAAAACCAGCACTGGGCTAGTTACTGCAAGAGAGTAAGAAAGGCTGGGATGCTCTGTAAGGACAGGGAAACCAGGAATCAGGAGCCAGGAGCTGCATATTATCACAAGGCAGTGGTTTTTCCACCTAACAGCCAAGCCCTACGTAGGCACTTTGTCACCTACCAGTGAGACTGGGGAAGGAATCTTGAGGATAAAAGCTGGAAAATTCGTAAATTGAGGTAAAGACAGTTTTGTATGGAAAGTAAAATCCATGCACACAAGCAAAGCAAAACAAGGTGTAAATTCACTGCTTCCCAGAGGCAGGTAGGTGTTCAGCCATCCTCAGGAGAGCAGAGCCCCTTCACATGTAAGTGTTACTCTGGAAGACAAACAGCATCAGTTCCTCCCAGCTTTATACACTGAACAGGATGTCATACAGTCTGCACATCCTGCCCTGCGAGCCAGGGCTGCTGAGCCCAGATCCTCAGGTGACTCTATGCCGAAGCAAATCTGAGAAGAAACCAGGAGTAAAACCTCCAAAGACAGGATCAGCATCAGGTCCTTTGATAGTAACCAGCATCAACCACAGTCCAGGGATTATTGTGCAAGCCTGTAGAGGTAAGGGCACTTTATGTGTGAAATTATCTAACAGGAAACCTTGTGTCAAGATGCTAAGGGTATTTTAAAAATAAAACCATATTTTAAAGAGGAATATGGCAAACCCAATGTTATGATCAGTGTCTTTAGTCATCCAGCTCTTTAAAGAGTCTAAAATTAGTAACAGATCTTTTTACCATCTCGGCATGTTTGGACCCAATTCATGGAGATTTCTTATGTGCAAGTGGCTTCAGTGAGGAGACAGGACACTGCGCCATGTAACCAGCAGGATTGCAGCTGTGTTTCAAAAAGGCTAGTGAAGGGGAAAACAGGATCTCAGACTTCAAATGTCAAATCTTTCTCTGCTTTGCTTCCAAACTTATATACTGGAATGGGAATGATCCAAGTTACTATACTAAACTATAATAATCAACCATCTAGACTGTGTGTTGGGGTATTGGGTTAAATTCTAATCAGGTCTATGGCTATATTTGTGCACTTTTAGTGGTTTTGAGCGCTTCATTTTTTAATGGCAATTTGTCTGAATCAAAATTACAAAGAACCAGTAACTTATGTCGTATATAGTAATTTTACCTTCATGCTATATCATGTGAGAGCGATACTGTAACTTTGATGGAATGATGAAAAAACATTCAGAAAGGATTTCCAACTCTCCACTTTCCTCTTTCCAGTTCTCTTTGACTATTCTGTCTTGCTGATTAATACAATACAGACAGCATCAATACTTATACTTTAAAGACATTTATTGATATCTATGTGTCTCTGGTTCAATAATATGTAGATTCTTCTGGGCTTTTTTAGAACAGTAGAAATAGAATTTGGAAAGTGATCTGGCTTAATAACTAATGACTTAATAATTAGTTATTAATAACTAATAACACTGGCTACATAGTCTCATTGCTTTGCAATTACCTCAGAAGAAAGAGTCCATTAGATCTGTAACTGCATCCTATTTAACACAGGCTCAGAGGAACATAGCTCTTCTCCAGAAGGAGAGTCAATTTTCATATCATTCAAGAATGAAAACAGAAGAAGAAAAGTATAAAGAAAATACAGCAGTCTATATTACAGATGAAGGGCTTTTCATCTCAGTAAAATAGTTTGTCACGTAAGACTCAATTTAGGTCAGTGAAATTAATATTTTAGAGCTTACATCAGAAAACTGGTAACAAAGAGCCATTTGGTTTTATTACAGACACAAAAGATTTTAACTTTTTCAGTAAGAGAGGTCTGGGTTTGACTTCTTTCTCTCACCAACCTCTGTTTTATGTGTCTTCTATAGAAGTGAAATAATAAGGTTGTGATCAGCTAGGGTAGTGTATTTACTCATGCATGCATTAAGCAGTGAAATTTCTACAATTTCCTGAATTATTATTATCAAGGATTTCCCCCCTCTTATTTTGAGTATCAACAAATTAAGACACCATGGCTAAATGCATGGTTTCAGGCAAACATAGCTGACTTTGCCCAGTAGCAAAATATCCAGATAAAAGCTCTTGTCTGGGAATTGTATGGTTTCATTTATGAAACACCATGCCCTGCTCTGTTAACATCTGTATTTGGATCTCAGGTGAATCTTCACTCTTCCCTGGATGCATGTGTCTGGCAGCACACAGAAGGAAGCTGATGTCTGCCTAAGCAGACATGTCCCTTATACTGTGCTACAGGGTTAGATCTTAAATTCACAACCCATAACATCATTAGGACTGTAACAAATCTCTCCTCTCTTTGGAAATCCAAAATGTAGAGCTCTCCAGCAGGATGAGTGGCACCCTAATGAGGAACTCTGAATGAGCCATTTGTGAAAATGTCGATATCCCTTTACTGATAAGGAGAAAATGGAGTCAAGATGACTAGCTCAGATGTAAGATTATTGTGTTTTATCACAGTAGAAAATCATAGAATCGCAGAATACTTTGTGTTGTAAGGGACCTTCAAAAGCCATCTAGTTCAACTCCTCTTCAGTGATCAGGTACATCTTCAAATAGATCGGGTTGCTCAGAGTTGTATCCAACCTGACCTTGAATTTTTCAAGGGTTGGGGTACCCACCACCTCTCCGTGCAGCCTCTTCTGGTGTCTTATCGTCCTCATTGTAAAAAAATTCTTCCTTGTATATAATCAAAATGGATCCTCCTTCATTTTTATACCATTACTTCTTTTCCTGTTGCTACATGTCCTACTAATAAGTTTGTCCCCATCTTTCTTCCAGGTCCCCTCCAATTACTGAAAATCTTGTCTATCTTATCTATTTTTAAAACCTAGGATGTATCCATGTAAAATCCCAGTGAAATTGAAATTCACAGCAGCCCATCTGTCAGCGCCTACAGGTGGGAACCGCTGTATTATTCCTCATGAGGCTTTGTGTTTGTATTTTTATATGGTACGTGTGATGTGTTTAATGAAACAACTGCAAGAACACAGCACAATAGGTGCTTACTCAAGTGCACCTTTAATAGACAGAGATGAATTAGGAAGACTCTAAACGAGTCAGAAACAATCTGTTAAACAGGATCAGAAATAATAAAACAATCCTTTGTGGCTGATTTCAGGTGCACCTACGGTTTGAGAAGGACAGTGATGAAAAAGCTATTCATTAATTGCTTCCTACATAACTTCCTTGCAGAGTCAATCACCACCTGGAGACATAACAAGTTTTTAGGAAAAGTTCCACAAATGTGAATAATGGCGATAATAACAGTGCATACTTCCACTGAGTCTTACATCTGGGAATAACAAGCGCTTCATAAATATAGTGAAAACTTCAGAACGACAGTGAGCAAGTTGTATAATAGAACTAGGAAGTCTTGTGGGTCAAGCAGAAAAAACATTAGGTTTCTCTGTTAATATTTAAGGTGACCCTTGAGTTGTCTGGGGTTTGCATGAAGTTTTTAATCAGAAAAACCTCATTCTGAGGAATAGACCTTGCTCTTCTCTGAACTGTTTGCGGCGCTGTGCAGGAAACAATGGTGTTTTTTTATTCAGTGTCCAGAATGAAAGTGAATAAATTATTCAGAATGATGTCAAACAACTCGTTTTTTAAAGATTATATTCAACCAAAAGTGTATATCAAATTAGACATTCCTACTGAAGAAAAACTGCTTTAGAGCTCTTCCAAACAAGTACAAGTTACGGAGTCATCAGTGTTTTATCAGCCTTCCACTTATGTCCTTTGTTGCTGGTAGTCCTCGTAGTATCAGTGTATGAAGTATGGATGGTCTGTACATAGGTTCCTTTTTATACTCAATTCAGAAGAAGACACCTCAAAATCTCACAGTTTTTATGGAGAAAAGGGTTACAGGATTTCAACTATTCCTAGGATATATTCTGAACCTTGGGATAAGCCTCATAATAACTACTTTAGGAATTTGAAGGAATTATTTAGGAATTATTATTGCATATTCTTCAATAATAATAGGAATTGTGTTTTTTTCCCATAATAATTTACTTATTTAATTTATTTATTTAATTTTATTCCTTTCCAAGTACATACTTTTATGACTTTCACTGATGAATTGTCTGAGTGGTTTCCTGTAGTACAATAAGCAAAATGTTCACCATCTGTCACATGTGGCTCATTCTCAGCATAAGAGAAGCAATATATGAACAGTTAAATGTTTTGTTTTGTCAGTGTTTTGTTTTATTTGATTTTTAAAATACATTCTGCTTTATATTTATCTTTGAAAAAGTAGTTTCAAGAAAAATAATTTTGGTCTTGGAATGCAACAAGAGATTTCAATTTTAGATCCTCAAAAAAGTTATTCCTAGAGTTGGCTTTGAGAAATCTTTGGATAAGCTTTGCTGTGATTGGAGAGAAGCTTAGTGGTGTTTTAAAAATCCTTGTGACATTGGAGATTTTAAATTATCAACCATAATACTTATTCAGACTTATTTCAGAAATTATAAATTTGGGTCATTAGACTCCTTGGGTATAATATCAGAGATTGTGAAGATCTCTGACAAAGTGATGTCATTTGCTAGAAAACAGATCCAATGCAGTCTGTGCAGAAGAAAAGCTCATACGTTTCAGAGAATGATATTTGATGACTTCATGCTAAAATTTACTTCATCATAAGTGTGAAATGGCAACATGAGTTCTGACTCTAAAAACTGGTTGAGTGAGGGGAGGGGATTTTTCTGCTCTACTCTGCACTGGGGCGGCCTCACCTCAAATACTGGGGCAGTTTGGGGCTCCACAAAGTAAGGAGGATATTGAGCCATTAGAGAGTGTCCAAAGGAGAGACACAAGGATGGCGAAGGCCCTTAGGGGAAGCCGTGTGAGGAACAGCTGAGGGCACTTGGTGTGTTCAGCTGGAGAAGAGGAGACTGAGGGGAGTCCCAGCTGCAATCACAACTTCCTTAGGAGGGGCAGAGGAGGGACAGGCACTGAGCTCTGCTCTATGTGACCAGTTACAGGACCCGAGGGAATGGCCTAGAGTTGTGGCAGGGGAGGTTTAGGTTGGATGTTTGGGAAAGGTTCTTCCCCCAGAGGGTGGTCGGGCACTGAACAGACTCCTCAAGGCAGTGGTCACAGCACCAAGGCTGACAGAGCTCAAGAAACATTTGGACAGTGCCCCCAGGCACACAGTGGGATTCCTGTCCCTTTCCTGCACAGGGCCAGGAGTTGGACTCTGATGATCTTTATGGGTTCCTCCCAACTGAGAATTTTCTCTGATTCTGTGAATCAGTGAACGTGCAGTAACTATTTTAAATATTAAGAAATGATGGTGTCTTTTCTGGTTTCCTTTTTTCCTTTATTTGCATAAATCTCAATTAAATTACAACATTAAACTGGTTGCACCAGGAGTCTATTAAAAATGTAGCTACCTTCTGTGGTGAACATTAAGAAGTCATTACTCAAATTCTATTTAAACAGTTAAAAATAATTAAAATATATAGGGAAGATCATTACATATCATGAACTAATCTTCTAGGGAAAGCTGAGAAAATGATAGATTGTTTAAGACTCTCAAAGGTTTTTGTTTTGGGCTCAATAATTCAGAGATGAGAGTGTGGTTATGTTCATTTTTTATTTGTTACCATCGTTTTTTCCCAGACAGAGAATGTTGCAGTACAGTATCTGGCCTCATTTTATGTTCTTTTTTTAAATGTTTTTCATATTTGAACCTTGGAATGAAAATAGTAACTAATCTCCAAAACTTACCCATAGCCCCAGCACAGCTGAGTTTTCTGCTCAAATCACCTGAGAAAAGAAAACAGCTGTTTTTCCTCATTCTGATTATTTCAGGATCTTAATTTTGCATCTTCTGTAGCTGCTTTCATTCAACAATGAGCAACTGCTCTTTGATTAGCATTTTTTTGTCATCATTGTTGTCCTTTAGTGTTTTTTAATTGACTTTTTATAGCTGAAGGGATTGGTATTTATTTGTTTGCTTAAGACATTGTTGGGCCCATCTAGATGTGGGAAATAGATAACCTGTATTTAAGGTTCACCGGTAGTCTCATGAGTTTTTACCAAGAGTTGCTGCATTTTTGGAGAGTCTGCTAAATCTGACTGAAAAACAGAAAAGAAGTGGCAACATATAGATTCACAAATAAAAAATTTCGTGAATCAAAACTTACAGAAAGAGAAACCACATAGAATCTAACATGGGTAAGGATTCTGTGCTGGTACCTGGGCCATGTTATTTCATTATTCTTATTACTTCCATACCACAGTTAATGATGTAAACCTCTAGGGGGTTTTTGCTTGTGTATCCATAATTTGCACAAGAAGGGAGAGTCACTGGGAGATCAAGACCATGTCATATACTTCTGGCAAAGCAATTTCCTTATTTTTTTCATGGGGTTTTAATTTTCACAAATAAATAGAATCTCATGATGCTTTTAAGCTAATATATTCAACACTCAGTTGGGTACTCTTACTGTTTCTAAATGTCAAGTACAGTTTCATTTTTTTATCAGACAACCCTATAAATAGGGTTTAATTTTAAAGCTTTCCCTCTTCCCTCGATCAGCTGGTGAAGTTAATATTTCTTGCAAAGTAACAATATTTTTGAAAAACCACTCATGCTTACTTAGCTAATCTTAATAAGATTATCTACTTCATGTGGCCGCTGTGAGTGTTATTGTTCTAAACAGAACAATTCTATGTTCACTGTATGCTGAGACAGCATAAGGCAGCAGTCTCTGGGTGCAGGAATTCAAGCTGGGTCCAGCACTGGGCCCAGACAACCACCTGGGCTTTGCAAATTTGTTGCTTCATTGGCGAAGAATGAGACAACTGAATCAGGTAGAGAATGTTGGGATGCAACTCCACTGTTTCTCCTTTTTGTGGAGCAAACTACACTCAGGGGTTTGTTGCATGTGGCAGACGTTTCCACGATGTTCCATGAAGAGTGTTGCTCATATTACTGTGTAGCAGTAATAAAATATGCACCTTACCACCTCTCTCTTATCACAGAGTCACTGAACGGTTTGGGTTGGAAGAGACTTCAAAGATCATCTCATTCCAAACCCCCTGCCATGCCAACTAGACCAGGTTGCTCCAAGCCCTGTCCTGCCTGGCCTAGGACACTTCTAGGGATGGGGCAGCCACAGCTTCTCTGGGCAACCTGGGCCACCGTCTCACCACCCTCACCGTAAATAATTTCTTCCCAAAATCTCATTCAAACCTGTGCCATTTCTGTGTGAAGCCATTCCCCCTCGTCTTATCACTACATGCCCTCATCCAAAGTCCCTCTCCAACTCTCTTGGAGCCCCTTTAGGGACTGGAAGGGGTTCTAAAGTCTCCCCAGAGTCTTTTCTTTTCCAGGTTAAACCCCAGCTCTCTCAGACTGTTTCCATAGCAGAAGTGCTGTTATATATATATATATATATAGTCTTTCCTATGTCTTCGTCATTTTACAGCCAACTTCTGCTTCATTGGTGGCTACAGGACTCCCATATTAATAGAAGGTGAATATGCATAAATATAAGTAATTATTAACGTTGCCAATTCAGGGAGCTCAGTGGTCTGGTATGTATCCGTTGTTTTACTGAATAGTCTGTTGCAAATGTGCTTTTTGAGTTCCTTTTCCACTTGCAGTTGGTTGCTTGTTCCAGACTTCCTGTGGAGTCAAATGTAAGGGCCAACACACCTTTGGAAAGATGGGGAAGCACACCCTCCTGAGAAGCACCAGCATTTACTGACAGTCTCTGTCCTCTGACCCAGAGGATACCATCTCATTCTTTCTCACTCTTTATCATATTTGGACAACCTCTGGCAACTGAAAAAGGCATAACAGAGCAAAAATCCCGCTCTGAGATACTGCATTCCCTCATCCTCAGCAAGCAGGTAGTAGCAGCATTTCTCTTGCCACACTTCTGAATAACAGTTCTTTGGATGAATAAGCTGGATGTTTTGCCTTTCGGATAATGATATGGGTTAGCTGTTGTGAAATCTTCAGGCAGATTCCAACTATTATTGCTTTTGAGAAAAAAAAGAATAATGGAAAAAGAACAGAAAAAATATGAAAGACAGACATTTTTCTTCTTTTAGAAATGTAATCAGCATACACATTGCAAAAGAAATTCCAATTACTGCATCAACGATAACAGTAGAAAGACGTGAATAATTAAATGATTACTGTATACAGGGGCTTCGATGGGATTTGTAATTCACAAAACTTTTTCAATTATTTAAATTCCCAAGGTAGAAAAAGCAAAAATTGAATAGCAAATTGAAAATCCCATTAACCACTCCTGCTATCCTTGCACCTACACAGACACAGGCATGGATCCCTTTGCAACTGCAGGTGTTTGAAGACAAAAGGACACTTGTACAGAATGACTTCCAGAAAAACTGTTCAGCTGGGAAGAAGCACTGCCTGTTTAGGAGATATAGGCCAGGTAATTAGTAAAAAGCTCAGGGATCATTGTAAATACTATCTAAACCTATAACTAATGTTCCCCTGTCTATTAATAGTTCAGCTGGGACCATGTTCTGCCAACATGTTTATTTGTTAGTTTACTGCCTATTACAATGGACAGGTATGCCTGGAACATTTCTACTTCAGCTGGATTTTGAAACATGACGTTTCAACTAACTTTTTAAAAAACTGTTCGTTTTCTTTCACAATATTGACACTTACAAAATTTTCCATCATAAAAGGGAAAAAAATTCTATTTATTGTACTTTGGGAAATTGAGTTTTCCATTAATAGCTTTTACCAATAA
>JAWWMA010000100.1:66298817-66313698 GCA_035041425.1 Mionectes olivaceus | reverse complement strand
AAGAGCACAGGGCCCAAGACGGGGCCCTGCAGAACCCCACTGGTCACAGGTCACCAGTCTGATGTCACGCCAGGCACTGTCAGCCTCTGTGCTCAACCCATGAGCCAGCTGCTCACCCACCACACGATGTGTTTATCCAGCCGTGGGCTGGACATTTCATCCACAAGGATACATCCAAAAATGTAGTATTTTTTTAGTAAATATGTCAATACAACCTTAACTGTGAGTTTCGTATAGTTAAGTACTAATGGGTGTGATATCTCCCATGTAGCCAAACCCATCATTGATTTCAAGCACTCTCAAAAATAGAATCATAGAGTCATAGAATGGTTTGAGTTGGAAGGGACATTAAACATCATCTGCTTCCAACCTCCTGCTGTGGGAAGGGACATCTTCCACTATCCTAGGTTGCTCCAAGGCCCATCCAACCTGGCCTTGAACGCTTCCAGGGATGGGGCAGCCACAGCTTCTGTGACCAGCCTGTGCCAGGGCCTCACCACGCTCCTAGTAAAGAATTTGTTCCTTATAATCTAAACCTACTGCCTTTCACCTTAAAGCTGCTACTGCCTGTCCAAAATGAAGCACCAGACCCTGTACTGGGTACACTGAGTTCTGCTGAGATGAAAAGTGTATTACAGTTTTCCTGATGGCTCACTATAATTCATGTTCTAGTTGCATTTACTGATAGAATAAGGTCAGCTAGAGGACTTTTACCTGATCAGCTCATTCAGCAATATTAAGTGAACTTTGTTTTATGTTCAGACAGTTTAGCAATGATGCCTTTTATATGACTAATTTATGTCAGATGTGTCAAGATTTTTTTTTTCAGAAGTACTGCATTCAGAATGGCATCAGTTAGCTGCCATTCAATACACAGCTGAATGCATAAATAAGCAAAGTATTAAATGTATATCTTAAATTTTTTTTTCCTAATCAGGTAGGAAGAAGAAAAAACCTAGTGAGAATTTTTAATGTATCAGAAAAAAAATGTATATAAAATATAGGCCTTATGGCACTTGAAATGTTGCTGTCACTGGCATGAAGTTTAGTGTGGTACCCCACTAAGATGTTATAACTAAAATGTGAATTATTTGGCTTGGACTGTGACTGATTTTTTTAGTCATGATTAGTATTTGCAAAAATTTCAGAGTAACCTAAACGTTTCAGCACCACTTGTTAAAAATTGTCATACAGAAGATTCAGACTCCCAGATGAAAGGGTTTTCAAAGAATATTACGTAAATGTATATATTAAAAAGTGTGTGATTATGTCGGGTGCTTCATTCTTGTTGAGATGCCTCTCAATGACCATGAAAGGATAGTTTCCATAATGCCCATGGGGTGGGCACCGGGGACAAAGACGAGATTTTTTTTTCCTTTTTAGCTACCCTGATGCCTTCATGGAGCACTAGAGGACTTAATTATCAGTGTAGTCCTGGATACCATAAAAGACAATAAAACCAAGGCATTGAAAAAGGCCTGTGGAATAGTAGGTCAGTTTGTACTGCAATGCCTCTGAGACTTCCTTGGTGTTTGAAGTACCACATCATTTTCCAAGAGCATCTGCTCTTCTAGCTGCCTGTGAATGGAGCACAGATTGGGTAACCTCAGCACTGGTTTCAAATTATGCCTTTTATTCTTTTCCCTTTAAGTCAGTGTATTCAATAAATATAACATTAAAAGAAGATACCTCTCTTCAAAATTCAATAAAATATTTCTCTTTGGTGTGGGTTTGGCTGTTGTAACATTGAACAGAAGACATGAAAGTAGACTATGTATTACCTGCTGTTATGACTCCTTGAGACTGGAAAGGTTTGAAATGCAAGAGGATTAAAATGAGACAGATGTTATCATGTGCTTGTGAGTCATGACAGGTATTATTGATCCTATTTTCCTCCCTTAGATTCAGTCACTAGGTTAGGAACCAAGTATTCTGAAACTGGTAATTTTTCTTCTTAAATAGATAGTATATCAAGCAAAAAGAAATCTTTTGGGTTAGAATTGCAAGTCTCTTCAACGAAGTTTCCATAGCGCATAAAGCAGTTATGTTAATTTGCCATAAAAGTAAGAGTTACTACTACATCCAAAAAATATGATTAATTTAAAAATTTCCATATTCTTTTTTTTTACTCTTGGTCAGTTTTTCCAAAGCCAATGAAAATGTAGTTCTGTTTGCTTTTTTGCTTTTCTTAGTTTTTTTTTCCTCTGAAATGAATATTTTGGTCCAATTCTGAAGAATTTGGCTTTGAAGACATTTTATTCATTCTGTGTATTTTTATGAAGTTAAGAAGGCTATTTAACCAGAGGGATATTTAAAACAGGTATCTGTAGACTCAATATTTGGCAAAGATAAAGACTACAGCAAAGCTTGAAAATCAGCCTGAGCATTTTAGTTATCCAATAGTTTCAGTTTTGCAGATTTCAAACTATTTGCTTTCAGCAAAGACTTTTGAAGAAAATACAAAGTAAGATATTTAGTATGATTCCTTAAGCCCAATGTTTGATTAGAAATACTATTATCTCCCATCCTTTCCTATTCTTGAGAAAAATATCTGGGGAAAAGCAAAACAGCATAAAAGGAGCCTGGAAGAAATACTGAAAAACTTTAGGAGGAAAAAAACCCAAACAAAATACTTTCAGTTAGAATTCCTACATAATGTTTAATGGTAAAAGTACAACACACTTCTAGCCTTGTAGGAGGAGACTGATCAGGCTACATCTCCCATCATGACATTCACTGAGAAATAATGGGATTTTCTTTTCAATCTCTGTAACATAAAGCAAGTAGAACTGGCTTATTCCTTTCCCAGAGAGCAAAAAGACTTGTGTGAGGAATAGGTTGGAAATAAGTTTCAAACTGAGCTATGTCTCCACTGTTCAGTGCAGGGACAGAACTTGAGTTGCTAAGTGCATATGTAGGAAGGGTGAAACAATTTAATATTATTGTAGATGACCAGTGAATTACAACCCCTGAAAGCAATGAAGAAATGGGAAAGATGTTATGATTCAGATGTGTAATAATACTTCCCCAGGCTAATGCTGTCCAAGTGCTTCCCAGACATCAACCCTTGCTTTTGTCTATATGTGAAGTCAAAACAAGAAGAACCTAAAAGCTGAATTCATGGATAAAAATCCTAGCCCCACTGAAGTCAGTAGAAAGTGTCTCACTGTCCTAAACTGAACCTGTCTTTCACACTTGGCATTTGCACAGTGCAGTGGGAAGTACCTGTTCCAAATATTTAATAGGCTTAAAATAGCACAGACAACCCAGCAAAACAAGTGTACACCTTATTCATAAAAACTACAACGCTGTAGTTATGTGATGTTCTTAAGGATTTTTTTTAATATATATTTTCTTGTGCATTTTTCTCCCCAGTTAAAAAATTAGAAAAGATTTAGAGTAACGTTAGCACGAGGTCAGACTTGAAGAGTAATTTAATATGAATATAATTATTAAAATACCACAGCTTCAAATGAATTTTTTCAGACTAATCAAGCTGCGGAGATATAAAATGATCTGATTTATAACTATGTATTAGTAGATCTGAAATGTCAGTAATTATCTCCCTGCTTAATACATGATTGTTTTATAATTTCATGCACCCTCTAAAATAGGTTCCAAAAGAAGGGAAATAAGAATTTTCTGGCCACCATTTCAATTAGATTTTCAGACCAGAGAATAACACTGAGTTAAATTTTCTCTGATTAACATAATCTGAAATAAGACAGTAGTGTTAGTAATTGGCATTGTAAATAGTTTCATTTACAAGAGTAATTCCTTGTTTAATGGAAACCCAGGAACTGAGTACATCAAAAATAATTTACAGTAGAATGATTTTGTTTCAGCAATATTCTTACTCATCATGGTGTGTACTCTGCTAATGAATCAACTGGAAACAACATATTGTCCATAAAAGAGCACAAATATATTAGTTCTAAAGGTTGTACGTTAAGCAAAAATCCTCCATGAATAAGAACAGAATCTTGAACTGATTTTGGGTAGTGAGAAAAAAATCATTGGCACATCTTACACATATTTTTTTTTTTTCTTTTTTGTAAGCAGTGACTCAGGATTAGTAAATACTGAAATTGTAGACCTCTTCATGCAGTATGAAAGTCACGAGTGTGTCTCTTGATGCTACAGACCTTTTGACACTGAGAATGAGCAGAAAAAGCTCTGCTATGCCGGTTAAGTCATAACTTACAAAATTTGGCAACTGACTTCTTTGGAGCCCTGAATTTATTCTTTTCTTGACATAACACTTTCTTTTAGACCTCGTTTCCTTCAGTGAAAGTTTTCTCATTCAGTACCTGTCCTGCTTTCCCCTAAAATATAGTGCAATAGGAATCCAGACCTTATGTAGAAAGTGGATTAATTCCTGATGGAGTTTCTTTGTGCAAATTTGAAAGTGATTATGCAAGCCATGACTCTGCTCTTTGCTGAAAATTTATTTTCTCTCATTCCAACACCACTGGGTTTCTACATCCAGTTTAAGCTGAATAACACAGGTATACGGTTTCTTTATCCTACAGTTCATGATGACTTGGGACATTTCCCTGCTGAAAACACCCCAAAATGTGTTCATGAAACTCTTCCTAAATCCACATACACAAAGAGAGGTAGATTTACCTACTCCACGTATACTCAAAGAAGTAGATTTACCTTTAAGTAAGAATTTTCATTTTGAAGAAAAAGCAAGAGAAAAAGCACAACACAGGGAATGACAAAACAAACCTCAGGGCCCATCTCTGGAAGAAAAGCACGCCCATATGGCTACTGCAGTTAGCAACATGGGCTGTGGAGCCAGCAGGGGCTCTCACTCAGCTGAGAGGCCAGCATGTGGCAACGACTGACATAAAAATCCTAGCTCTCACTTTACCTTTTGTCAGTTGCCTTTTTGGGTAACCACATGATATTAGCACACCTAGGAAGACGTGAATTTCAACACTGAACGTCACAAACCACCCCCACTCCCTGTGCATCCCTGGAGTCAAACTACATAGATAGTTTCTCAGCAGCTGCTAATGGCAAGGACAATAGCTAACTTTGCTCAGAATTCAAATTGCTAAGACATTGGACAAAGAATCCATAAATTTGAGGTTTGGGCTTTTTTTTTTTTTCCCCCAGATATTTCATTGGAAATGCTCCACCAATGTACACTTCATTTTGCATCTTCTATAATAAGACTAGAGAAAACATCTCTTCTAGTCATCTCTTCCACGTGTTTCACAGGTATTGCTAGAGCTATTCTTATTCTATATCTATCACATTCATTTCATATTAATGCTCTGCTAGTCTCCAAAATCACTGGAGGGTGTTTTAGATTTTCTCACAGAACATCATTACTTTTACTGCTCCAGGCATGGAGTGCCACATCTGAACTCCCGAGTCTTCATTCAGCACAGTTTTTCTACCAAAAAACTATTCGAATTCATCTTTTGAGTGCTTAATGTAATAATGGATCTCATATCTTAAAAAATAATTTGAACTCTAAGAAATAAAAACCCAAAGAAACTACAGAAAACCTCTTAAACTTTCACTCCTTCATTCTCATATATAACAGTCTTCAAACTACTAAAGACTTCTCCCCATGTAAAGATGTTGCTTACTAAACAAAAGCATTATTTAGAACGGCAAAACAAAAATTTAAAAAGTAAACGTTTTTGCTTTCCTAGGACTGGATCATTAACTGCACATCTGGAAAACTCACAAAAAACTAGTTATGACTGATTATGCCTAGGTTTTGAATGCAGCAAAAGTTGTGTCATTTGGAAAAAAGCATTTATACTTCTCATCTGAGATTTAAAATCACTCCTAGCAAAATCAGAAGTGCTATTAAATGGGTACTGATACTGCAATTGGACAACAGGCTCCTCTTAATCTTCTCTAAAAAGAAGATGAAACATAATTCCTCACATAAAGCTAATTCTGTGGTTTCCTGGTTCCTGTGGGCTGTACTAGCAGATGGTATCAGCAGCATCCCTTCAGCTTTGGCTAAGACTCAGCTTTTCATTTCAATTTGTCTCTTCATAATTTCAACCATGGGTACTATATACAGTAACTGCTCAAGTTAGTAAAATAATTATTGCAAAATACCATTTGTGGTGAAATTTAATGTCTACTTACTGAATAAAAACTTACAGATAACATTTTTTCTTTTTTTTTTAATTTGGCAGCCAGATAGTCCAAATTGACTATTTTCAAAAGGCAGTGAAGGCAGATCCATGGATTTGTCTTGGAGTGCCACAGAGCATTCATCCTTCCTGACATTTTGGGTTTCTCTTCCCATGTTACTTTTCGAGTGTTTTTCTATATCTGTGATGGGCCCAACTGACAACGTAGAGAACCTCAGATCCTCATTGGAGCTCCAAACAGCAGTTTGGAGCTGTTGTTGTGCAATGGCTGAATTGGGACGGGGAGGAGTCCAGGTCCTGGGACTTCAGCCCATTACCTTTAGAAAAGATACTCCCGCCACCACGTGGTCCCCATGGAGCCTGAAAGGACCCACACAGAGACCACAGGGAGAGAGAGCTGAGGGTTGTTGTTAGGGGTACAGATTTAAATAATTTTTGGGGAGATCAAAAAACGACCAGTTACAAGTCTCAGATGGTTTACAGAAACTACCAGTAGCATAAAGGGGTTAACCACCAATAGAAAGGGATAGATAAAGGTCAATGAGCAGACCTCAGGATATCTTCCTAGGACATTCCTGAATACAGATAACAGTTGCTGCAGGGGGTTTTGGGAAGAAGAAACAGTAATTTAGCACAAAATACAAAAAGCCATTTTGCGACATGTTTAAACAACATTAAAAACTTCTGTTTCTATGACATTTGGGCTGTTTTCCTCCTCCTCTTCATCAGACCATCTTTGACAGGACATTTTCCATCCTACATATGATAAATCCATTGCCACATTGTTGTATCTCCTCCACTGGTAGAGTTGGCTCTCCAGGAGATAAAAGTCTCCACCCACCAACCCGAATTCCCACGGTGTGGGTTCTATTTTCCTCAGCCCTGGAGACCAATCTACCTGCTCTCAAAAGAATGAAACAGACCTCTGTCAACAGTGTTGGTGAATCTGTGGGGCACACTACCTTTCCCAACTTGGTCGCTGTCAAAGGACGGTGGGCAGAGAAGTCAAAATGAATGGAGTGACATTTTCCTGGGCGGGTTTGTTTTCTTCGCGCAAAATAAGGATCACTGTCAGTAGGAAGTCTATTTGTTTTATAGGTAAGTGGAGAGAGGATCAGACAAGTAAGAGTGATATAAAGAATGTTGAAATAACGTGTATATATGGCACTGGGGGACGTCGGTCAGTGGTGGCTTTGCAGTGCTGAGTTAATTGTTGCACTTGACAATCTTAAAGGGCTTTTCCCACAGAAGTAATTCTGTTACTGTAATCCTCCTTCTTGACTGTTAGCCAGAGAACCCCACTTTGTGCAACATCACAGGCGGCAGGACTGCAACACTACAAGACAACTGATGGTGTACCAGTACAGGCATCAGCAAAATGAAGCCAAGTATGCTTAATAAAAACGTAGAATGTAGGAAAGTATTAGTAGTTTAGCTAGGAAATTCTTGCTGATTTCAGTAATGAGGTTGCAGATACAGATGGACAGAAATGAGACTGCATGCAAAATATGATACATTATTATATACAAAAATGAACATATGAGAATAAGCATTTTATTAGTGGTAATTTTTTACGTAAGAATGCGCACTGTAAAATTCTTTGTATTACTCTCCTAAAATCAAACATAGTTGATGGTCAGAGGCTAGGGGAAAAGGGACATAACCACTGTGAGATACCTGAATATGAGCTATAACTTAAGGAAAAAATATGTATATTTTAAATAACATTATATTGAGATTTTAAAGTTTATTCTGCGTTAACTGCATCTACTCTTAGCTTTGTTTTTTTACTTATGGGATTATAATCTGTGATAGTTATCTTAAATTTTTTTTCCTATGAAAAATGAGTTCTTAATGAGTGCAAAAGTCTGTTATTTAAATATCAAAGACTATTGGGTGTAGAAGAAAAATTCCGAAGAAAATTCTAAAGTTATTTACTTTTACTAACTGTTATCAGAGTAAAAATATATATTAGTAAAATTTCACCTCTAGGATTATGATAAACATAATGCCATGCAAAACTTTTATCCTGAGATTATGAAGAATATTACCTCAGTCATTTTAAATGGCATTCAAGTGTACAGTGAGATTAAAATAACAGCATTTTCCTTGCTAAAGTAGCAGTATGGATTTAGTTCTGTGCACCTCACTCTGTAAACATTCCCTAGAGTGCCCCTTAAGAGTTCTTACATAATAGAAGGTTGGCGTTTCAGAAAAAAACCCAAACCTACAACTTTCTTTTATTAATTCTAAACCTCTTAGAAGTGTTACTCTGCCCTTGTCTTGATGACATTCATAAAATATTTACCAAATGTGTCCTTCCACATCATCTTAGTATGTAACTGATGAAACATTTAAAAGCTGTCAACAGTGGCATATTTATAAGTTTGACTGCAAAATCATTACATTGCCTATAAATGATGCTATCATACAATAAACCCGTGCAGTAAAAAAAAAAAAAAAAAAGGAAGAGAATATCCCTCTGGTATTTTCTGTGTTTATGAGTTAAAAGTTTAATTTCACAGGTGGCAGGTGCACTCTTCACCAACCAAAGTGTTCGGGGTGATGCTGGGGAGTGCTGGACAGGAGAGTTTTTTTGCATTGTGAGATTACAGACACCTGTTTTAGTACTTTAACAGTGAGAGGCAGACAAAATTATGTCCTTAACACTACTTACTTAAATATAATTTATACATAAATATATAGAACAAAATATCGCAATACTGAGTATCACCTTATTATTAAGGATTGTAAGGACTGTTCCTTGATATTTATCTGTTTTAATATTTATTAATGTTTACCTCCTTTGCTGAATCAGAACAATAGTTGTTATATATGTACCTATTAGGGTGATAAGGAAGGAGGTTAGGTCAGCAGGACAGGTGATGTGCAATGACCAGTTGTGACAGATGATCAGTTTAAAGCTGGTAGATAGAGAAGGATAAAAGAGTTAACAAGTGAGAGGTTGAAATCAAGAGAAATAAAGATTAAACAGCACAAATGAAGTTTCTAGCACTGAAGTCTGTTAGTGTATGAAATTTTCTGCTCTAGGAAATGATAGATACTCTATTTTTTGACTCACTGCACACTGCATGGGATAAGGTATTCTAAACAGACAACAGTAGGAGAAAAAAAAGCTCTATTCTTACAAGCAGAAAGGCAACAAAATAACCTTAACAAGGCATTCCAATTTCGCAATTTCCTTGGTGCTATTTACCTGGCATAGTGGCAGATACTGCAGAGCAGTCTGTCTGTCTGAGATTTTTAATAGGTTGTTTTAATAAGCCTTTCTTGTGATTTGTGTTTCTGATACGAACAGCAATTACCCAGCCAAGTAATGAGACTCTAATGAACATGTCTTTCCTAGATTACTTTCGAAGTTCATCAGCGAAGCCTAATAGCATTGTAAAACTAAAATCTCTCTTTTTTCCCTGTCAAGACACATCTGATTGTTCTACTAAGTGCTTTCCACCCACGCAACAGAGGGAAAATGAAATATATATAGGTGCGTGTGCATGTGTGTGAACATCAAATACATGCTATTTTTATTTACCAGTATTTTTATTACAGTATGATATAAAGCAAAGAGAATAAATTTGTTTCTGCATGGTCTGACCCATATGTGTACATCAATGCATCCTTTTTTACTACACGTTTTGCGTCAAAGTGTGTCTCCCCTGTGTATAGAGGGGAGGTTCCCAGTATTTCTGAAATGTTTGGTTTTTAGTACTTCTAAAAATAAAAAAAAATTGAGGACCTAACCAAGGCTGTGACATGCAATTCAACAGTGTCATAAAGTATGGCACTGTACAATGAGGAAAGGAAAAGTGGGGTGATGATTTAACTCTACTTGTAAGAGGCATAAGCAATAATCCTGACTCACCGAGATAAACACCAACAGTTCTGTACAACCAAGTGTTGCAAAACATCTACCTTTTGACTTGGAGAGTTGATAGGCTAAATGGAATTTTTAAAGCATTTGACTGGCAAAATCCATTTTTTTAACTGATTTAGATAATTATTTTATGATGGCATCAAACCCATCCTAGAAGGGCTGATTTTCCTGTCTCATTAGACATAGAATCTTGTAAAACTAACTCTAATGTTTAGGTCCCTATTAAATGAACACTTGATCAGAAGAATTCCTCCACAAACAATAGTTCATGAATGACATGACTCAAAAATTTACTTAGTAATAAATTTTAATTGAAGATGTAATACAAGAGTTTCTTTTAGAGGGCAATTAACATATGCAGCAAACTCGTGACTCAAGGCTGACCTTGAGTTCTGCGGCAAAATAATATTTGAGTTGTTCTACTCGAACAAGATTTAAAAGCAATTTCAAGCATGTTGATAGGATGATGTTTTTACTTTGTTTTGTTTTGGTTTTGTTTCTGGTTCTCCCTCGTCAACTCTCCCCCTCCCCCACCCGTGATTTGGTTTTATTTACTGATTTGTTTGTTTTGATGCATATTTTCCTCTCATGGTGAGTCCCAAAAAGAGAGGGAGAAAACAGAATAGTGTTGATACCACTGGCTGAAAATATTTTTCTTTTTGATGCCTAAATGTTTTCCAAACAGATTTTCTTTGTAGCAAATTACTTGATAGAAATGTGCTTAGACTTTAGCAGTGTTTCAGTTACTTGAGTTACTCATATTAAATGATGGTGTGAATTCCAGGTGGATTCATTTCAGATTTAGGAATTCAAAATCATTTAAAAGCTTAAAAGTTTTTAAGGTGTTGATTTTAAATGGTGATTATTCTTTCAACGTGAAAAAAAAAAGAAAAAAATTGTTCAAACCTTGGAATTTATATTTTCCTGTAGGTAGTCAATAGAAATGTATTAAAACAAGTATTGTTAATTTTCATGACACTGCTGAAATAAAAATAGGTAATAATTTTTCTCATACAAGATTCAGTGAACAACTAACAATAGTTCAGTTCTGCTGCTTTGACGAAGGAGTAATATGAATAGCAACAACAAAAACTCCCCTTACCCCAGAGAGAGACCTGGAAAGCAGATTCCTACCTTGAAGACCCCAAAACTTTCCCTCCTGGAACTCAGTTTCTTTCCTGCAGGTTAGAAATTACACTGCTTGAATCCAAAGCACGTAATTGCTGAGACAAACAATCCGGGAGCAAACCTTGCCTTGCAAACGGGTGGCTGCAGACTGCTGGTGTACAACAACAAATGATGTCTCTGCTTGTGATGTGTTTGCAGGCAGGGAAATGCAGGACGGGTTACCTACATCAAACACTTAAATTGCATTGAATAATGCCACTGGTTGTAGTAAATAGTAAGTTGAAAACACTGGAAAAACGGAACCAGCGTTTTCACGGGGTGGAAAGAATGGGACGGTGCTGGAGAAAGAAGGACTGTAAGGCTTGGGAGGTACACACAGAGAGAAAAGTTTGAAGTGTTAGCAGAGGAACAAAAAGAGTAGAAGGAAAGATGCAACACATGAGGTGGAAAGATGGTAACAACTATTAATTTTAATGAGAACTTTCTCAGTCTGTACATTCATGTGGTGGTCCTGGAATGGGATAAGCCTCAGCACTTAAGTTTAGTAAATGGGTCTTGTCAGCAGAGACTTGCTGCCAGAAGATTAAGTCCTGCAATAAAAGTGTTTATTTCAAATTTACCCTTGGAACCACATAACTTATGTTAGTACCTTCCATCACCGAACATTTCCACCCATGAGTGTACAACCTCCACCAGTCTGAGCCAGTCTGAACGGTGATAATAACAATTTAAAACCCTTAGGTGAACAGAAAATATAAAAGGAGGGTAATCATAAGTGAAAAAATTATTTTAACAGCTAAATATTTATATGTTTGGGTACCGAACAAAATTTTATTTTTATTTTACAAGTGGAACTCATTCTTCTCTTTTGCTTTATTCTATTTCACAACTAAATACACTTTACAGAAAATTCTAACAATTGCTTCCAAGCTTTTATTTTTTTTTTTTTTTATTTTATATCTATCTCATATAGTACTGAGTACTTCATAAGTACTTACAAATTTTGAACAGTGGCAATTTTGCAAAATAAGATGTTAATCCATTCTTGTAATATCCTTTTTGCTTTGCTTTGTGGAAAACAAATGACAAGAAAAGTGACGTTGATACAAAACAAATGCTTCAAAGTGCTGAGCTAATGTAAACCCCTCATTTATCTAAAATAAGGGGTGAAGAGAGATTTAAAGAGTGAACTCAAAAGTCCTACATAAAAGACAACAGATTTCAGAATTGACCCAAGCGAGATAAATAATGTCGTTAATCACAGAATGCAGAGAGGGAAGTGGATTATCTAAGAGAAAAGAAATGACAGAGGTATTTTTATTGGGGAAACTTTTTGTTTTCATCTTAATGTTTTCTCTCTCAATGATAAAAATCAAAAGAGCAGGAAAACTTATGCAATAAACCTTCGAAAATATCAGTGTCTTTCACCCAGTTAGTTCAGCATTTCCTTAACTCGCTTTCTGTTTCACTCCTTGGGGTATCACTTTGCACAAATTCTCAAGGGAAGGGGCCATTCATTTACTTTGTGTGTACCATGGTCAGCACAGGGTGGAAAACTCAGGCAAACTGTGCAGCTGAACGTTCTTGTTAATTCACATATTGTACCTCTTCAGTGATCACAGCCATTAGAAAGATATGAAAATACAAACATTTTCATTTCACAGAAAATGTCTTTTGAGATCTTCTTATCCTCCTATCTGAATTGAGGTCATCAGGATTTTCTCTGGGATGCTGCATGTATCCTGAAAACCAGGCTACCTTCTATGATTTGTACATTTTTGTGGATGCCATGTTTAATTTTACTGTTTATATCTGAACCACTGTTTTGTTTTATGCGAGCAAATTAAACTAGATCTGTCAAAACCATACATCCCTGTAATCTCTGTACAAATGAGCTGGAATTCATGACACTTATGACTGCAGTAAATTAACAAGATTAATGTGAGATTTCCTCTTACCTTGTGAACCCAAAAACCCATCACTTTGTTCACACTAGATTAGTTTTACTATTTGCAAGTGGCCCATTCCTAATTTTACATTCTTCAAAGATTATGAATAATACCAGATTGTGAATTTCCAGTGCAACACTTCCACAGAATAGTCTCTGGGATTCTGATTTCAAGACTACCTTAAGACTTGAAAAGTTGTCTTCATCTGAGTATGTACAGGTCTCTGGTTCTCTGTGTATTTATCCTGTATCTTCAGATTCACAGCACATTTACACTGGAAAACATCTCCATACAAGTAAAATGCATGGGAACCACTGTAGTCCAGGAGGCTTGAAATTTGTTTCTCCTGGGGAAGTGACTTCTCTGTGTCCAGGTACAACCAAAGAACATTGTTCTCACTTGGAATAAAAAATAAAATATCATGAAGAACTTTGTCCTTCAGCAAACTATCCTTGCATTGACTTACTACATTAGGTATGTGGAACTTTTTGTTCCAAATAGTATGAAGAGCTACTAAAGAATGGGTTCCTTTTTAAACAGGTGACTAGTTTCATTAAAAGAATTTTTATTTTATTCATAGAATAATAGAAACACAGAATGACAGAATCACTGCTTAAGGCTTGGAAGGACGTCTGAAGATCATCAAGACCAACATCCATGTTCAAACCAGTCAGGTAGAGTAGGTTGACCAGCTCTGTGTCTTGTTTTCGATGTATTGAAGGGCATAGAATACACAGCTTCTCTGGGCAATTTTTTTCTGCTTTCTGACCACCATCACAGAATCACAGAATCATTAAGGTTGTAAAAGACCTTCAGGATAATCAAGTCTGTTTCATCCTGCCTTTAAGTAGAATTGATTCAGATTCAGATAATAAATAAATAATTTTTTCAGATTCAGATCAAGGTGTGAAAAACCCAATTTTTTTGGTCAGTGCATTTTCTTTGAGGCAGCAACCTCGGTAACTTTCCTCCATCACCCCAGACAATGCTGTAATTCCAATTTGATACTGCAAAAGTTATGGGATGAGAGAACATATTAATTCTAGATGTAAAACCCATGCCAAATCCTCAGTCAGGTTGGGGTTCTACACTTATTGTTGTTACAGGACAGCCCATGTTAGAAAAACTTGAAATTTAGTAACAGTTCTGATACATGTGAACACCATGACTGTGTGTGGCAGAAGTATAAATATGAGCAGATCAATAGGAATCTAACTTCAAAGGGGTAAGAAAGACACATTTGTGCTATTTTATGGCTGTAGAACTGCATTGCCATAAAAGCTCATCCCACAGCATCTGCAGAATAAATTTAAAACCTGTTTCCTTTGCAAAAAGGATCTTCAGTAAAACTGCAAAGTACATTTCTAGTAAACTTCTGTTCTAATATATTGTGATACAGGTCAGGATCATTGCATATATTATTTTAAGTTCTTCCATTATTTAAATAGCCCCAGAAGCATATTTGTGTTTCTTTTTTCACAAATAATTCAAGATCTATTCCCTCTTTCCTAGAGGCTAGATGTTAGATGAAGCATACTGAGTGATAATTATAAATTAAAAGGGAGGAGTGTAACTATAACAGCAAAGAAATTCATATACTTGGGTTGCCATATGAATTTCTGGACAGAAGAACATTAAAAATACTGGCAGTAAAAAAAACCTACAAATACTCTTTTTAAAAAAAGTTTTTTCTATTTTCTTCCCTTCCCTTCCCTTCCCTTCCCTTCCCTTCCCTTCCCTTCCCTTCCCTTCCTTTCCCTTCCCAAACCTTCCCT
>JAWWMA010000100.1:66230230-66297750 GCA_035041425.1 Mionectes olivaceus | reverse complement strand
ATACCTTCCCTTCCCAAACCTTCCCAAACCTTCCCAACCCTTCCCTTCCCAAACCTTCCCTTCCCAAATCTTCCCAAACCTTCCTTTCCCCTTCCCTTCCCGTTCTATTTCCCCTTCCATTTCCCCTTCCATTTCCCTTCCCTTCCTCTTACAAAACCTTTAAAAATCTTCCCTTCCAAAATCTTCCCTTTCAAAACCTTCCCTTCCCTTCCAAAATCTTCCCTTTCAAAACCTTCCCTTCCTTTGCCAAACCTTCCCTTCCAAAACCTTTCTTTCCCTTGCCTTTCCCATTTTTCTATTTAGATATGTCTCAGAAAGAAAACTGGAATTCCTCTTTTCAGATATAATAACCTGAGAAATGCAAACCCACTTATTTATGAACTACGTGAATAAGTTTGATTTGATATTTCATGATATGATGGTATTTTTGTGAGTGTTCATAGAGATATAAATGGAGATAAACTTCAGCCTAGATTAGGTAATTTTTCAGATAATTGTATATAATTTAGACTGAAGTCACTGTGTCTTCCTCACCAATACAGGGGAAGCCTGGGTCGTGCAAGGGGCAATTCAGATGTGAGTTGAACTGACCATTACCTTTTGTTAGCTGCACAGGCAGAAGAAAGTGATTATACCGTTTACTTAGTTAAATCCTTGAAGTCTGTGGGGATCTTTGCATTTTCTTTGTACTCTGGATCAAGGATGTTTTCAGTCCTTGGTCCCTAGTTGAGATTTAATATAAATATCCTGTATTTCAAGAGTTCTCTGAGGTTCAATTTGTGGTCAACTCTAAGGTGCAGAAATAACCTGCCATGTGTGAGGTAGAAACATGGAAGTTTAAATGTAAAATGAAAATGAGGTCTTCAGAAAGATAGAGAAAAACAAAATAATAGGAACAATTTAAATTAAAACAGTCAAATACCAGATTGAGGATCCAGAAATTGGAATTGGTTAGTTTTTGGTTTTTTTTCTTCATCATCTGAACACTTTTGACCTTATATACTGAATTACTGGTAATGAAACCTACGTGAATTCTTACTCTCTAATAAGGCTTTAGCCACAATTTTGCTGGTTTGGATTTTTATTCTCCTTTCTGCTGTAGTGCAATCTTGAAGACAATAGATAATATTTTCTTAGTTCACTGTTATCCTGCAGAGAAGAGAATTTATATAATAGTATTACACCCCAAACTGGTCCCAAGCCTATAATAAGATTCTAATTTTGTTGTTGTGCTTTCAGGTCATAGAGCTTTTTTTTTTGAGTGTAAATTGTCAAGATCATCTTGTGCTTTGGGAAACTCAAGTTATCCTCAGTGTGGTTTGAAAATTACCACTAAACCAGACAGAAGAAGAGCTATTTCTTGCACTCTGCTTGGGCACTGTGGAAGCAATCAACAGACACAAACCACAACCTCCAACACTTCAGCAAGCCCCAAATTGCTCTCTCTTTAGTTACTCTTTCATTGCCTCAGTTTTCACCTTGTGTCTCTCCCTCCCTTTCTCCTCCTGAAAGTGTGTGTGTGTGTATCTGTGTGTGTAAAGTATGTTTGAAAAATGCCAGAAAAATGAGTCTGTGTAATAAACATGCAAAAATTCTTAGGGTCTTTTTAGTATTGTTATAGTCAAGTGACCTGTTTGAGATCTCTACTACCTGAATTTTGTGTGGATAATTCTAAACACAGCCTAAATGTACATTTTTACTGACATTCTTCATGTTTCATTTATTTTAATAATTTGCTTAATAATTTCTCATTATTAAAGCAAAAAAAATTTTGTATAGTTTGATTAGGTGTCCAGAATAGGGTTCTCTCTCTCTTTCTTACGATGTGTCTTTAAGGTAAATTTAGGGGTGGACATGTTCAATTTATGTAATCTGGGGTGAAGCAAACATTATCTTTTTCTTAATTGTTATTATTCTGATGTAGAGGAAAAGTTCTAATATTGCCTCCCAAGGACTCTGTGCTGGGTAAGCATCACTTTTCCATTGCCAGATGCACTGAGGTGGGAGGCAGTGTCATGGCACACAGCTGCGCCTGGGGTGGCTTCTGCATACTGAAGCCTTCAGAAACCTTTACACTACAAGGGTTCCCAGTGCTGCCAACAGTCATCTCCTGACATCTCTGCACAACTGTTCTCGGCTGCCTCACACGAGTAGGTACCTATGCTTGATGCTATGATTTTGACATCATGGGTGGCCTCAGGCTCATGAGCCATAGTGAGGCCACCTCTGGAGTGCTTTGTCCAGTTCTGGGTTCCTCAGAACAAGGGAGATGTGGAGCTCCTGGAGCAGATCCAGTGGAGAGCTACGAAGACAGTTAAGGGACTGGAGCATCTCTGTGATGAGGAAAGGCTGAGGGACCTGTTAAGTTTCAAGAAAGGACAAATGAGAGGGGACTCAGTGTCTGCAGGGAGGACTCAGAGGATGGACCAGACTGTGCTCAGTGGTCTAAGCTGATAGGACAAGAGGCAACGGGCAGAAACTGATGCCCAGAAAGTTCCACCTGAATATGAGGAAGAACTTGATCCTGTGCAATGACCCAACACTGGAACAGACTGCCCAGAGAGAGTGAGGAGTCTCCTCACTGGAGATATTCAGGAACCTTCTGGACTCAGTCCTGTGCTGTGTTCTCTGGATTGACAGCACAGGGATGACCTTGCTTGTGCAGGGAGGTTAAATCATATGACCCACTGTGGTCCTTTCCAACCTCATTATTCTGTGATTCTGTGAACTTGAGCTTTAAGCTGATATTTGTCCACATAAAATCATTCCATCCCCAATAAGCGAAGCACCTTCTGAATCATAGTATTGCTGCAGCATATGTCTTCCTAGGAGAAACTATCAAGGTGCCATATTTTCACAACATATCATTTGTAAATTGCCTGACAGTTATTTCTCCCATTATTATTTATCATGTTTCACTCCTCATAAACTTGGGGGAAAAAAAAGGTTTATTTTCTGGTTAACAGGGTCTAATAAGAAGATGTCTCTTGATAAATGGCAGGATATGAATCAGGTTATATTGCACATTGTGAAACATTTTCCCGTAGTAAAAGTGCAACAAATAATAATTCTATCAGCTTTATTGAATATTGGTTACTCAGACTCATATGTTAAATGGATCTCTTACAGCACCCATCAAATCTACTGTAGCTGTAAAATACACATCCCTGAGCCTTCAGTACCTGTTTTTATATGAAGAGGTAAGGATAAGACAAAAGTATTTTGTAAGAAGGCTGTATCAAGCACGGAAAAAAGCTGATACTCTGAACCAGGAGTGAGAAAAAATGCTGTAGATGCAAAGCAAGGATGTGTTTCATAATTGCAAGCACCAGGAACAGAAACTTCCTTGGCAGAAACAAAGCCTGTGATAGTGTCTACAGTCACTTCCACAAAAGTTACTGCCTCCGCTTTTAATTAAATAAATTATTATATTAAATAACAATAACAACAGGGATGGTAATAATAGTAAATAACAACAACCATGCTATAACTAGGTCTCCTGAGTGGAAGACACTCTTCTTAGGGACCTCTACCTGGTTTAACAAGTGAGTCTGCACATCACCACGAATCATCCTGGTGTATGCAGCTCTTATTTGCTCCTGCTCCCTGACAGCAGCCCTGAGCAGCATGTATAGTGATGAACTACAGTAAATTCACCCAAAATCCAAGGTATTCCATGGCACACATCGGACTTGGACAGCAATAGTAGTTGCAATGAGGTCACTGAGGCAGGGAGGCAGTCTGTCAGCCCCATCTACAAGTGGGGAAGGCAATTCTTGAGAGCAGTTTTACAGCATGTCTACTATTTGTAGGTGGGGTTTTTTGTAGGTACCTCTGGAAGCAAGTATTTGGAGGATCTGTAGGTATCTCTGCTGGCAAGTTTGTGTGATTACTCTTTGATAGACAGAGGGAAGAGACCTTAAAGACAGTCTAGTTCCAACTCTCTGCCTTGGGAAGGGAGATCTTCCGCTAGACCAGATCCAACCTGACCTTGGACATTTCCAGGGATGGGGGAACCACCACTTCTCTTGGCATCATATTTCAATTCCTCACAGTCATCACATTAAAGAATACCTTCCTAAATGTAATCTAAACCTCCTCTGAAGCCATTCCCCCTTTTTCTAATACTATATACACTTGTAAATAGTCTTTCTTCATCTTTCTTGCAGTCTCCCCTCAGGTACAGGAATGATGTAATTATGTGACCCCGAAACCTTCTCTTTTACAAGTTGAACAGTTCCAATTCTCTCAGCCTCTCCTCATAGCAGTCCCAATTCTCTCAACTTTTCCTCATAGGAGAGGTGTTCCATCCCTCTGATCATCTTGGTACATTCTTCTGCATGCACTCCAACAGATCAGTGTCCTTCCTACAAAAGTCTAATAACACAGAGGCTGATCTAAGATCTCTTCTGACATGCATTAATGGTTAGAGCCAAGAAAAAGGCTCAAGCACTGATCCATAGATAGTTATGCTCTTTACCTGTGAGCATGACCACTCAGAAACATTGATGCATTGGAACAACCACTCCCAGTATGATATCTATAGGTGATTTGGAGGAAGGTAAGTCTACAGGCTGTGTCACCTTGGTATTATAGGCAAGGGGACCTTTCTTAAAGGTACAGAGAGAGTTTAGCTATATAAATTTAGGGTTAGAGAAAGGTCTTTCTTCTATTTTATTTATTGAGAAATATTTAGACTGAGTAAGTAACTTCTCAAACAAAAAAAACCTTACCTAACAAGCAGCCTACATAAGACAACAAATGGTCAACACAATTTGTTCCCTGCCTCAGGGGCTGCCTAACATAGTCTCTGGATGTAACATCTGTAGTCAGGCATTAACAATAAATGCTTGCCATCCTTGCCATTTGAAAGGTTTTTGCAATGAGCGTACTGTCAAATTACAAGCTGTTTCATGAAGTCCTCTCCACCTACTCACTAAGTGAGTGCGTTGACAGGTATTTTACAAAACAATTATTACTTTAAGTATGTTTGCTGGGTGAAAGTGAATTACTCTTCTACCTAAAGGCTGTTTTCTCACATAGTAGGGAATTCCCATACTGTACAATTTAGGTAGCAGACTAAAGGTGGGAAAGGTCGGGTGTACTCACGAGAGGCAATCTGTATATTGCACATTATGTAGAAAAATTAACAAACCCCCTCACCTAACAAAGTGTGCTTTAATACATCCTGTGTTTTTTAATATGGAGCTTCCAGGTCCTCTTCTGATATCAGATGACTACTACTGCAGGGAAGATGCTGGCCTTGGTGAAGAGGGATAGTCAACAACCATGGCCCTTTCTGTGCTCTCCTCATTTGTGCTTCGGGGACATGCAGGGAATATGTCCAAGAGCAGTCAAAGGCAGCAACTCTGAGACCAAAATCAGACACAGACACTAGAAAAACACGAAGAACCATACTCCAGCACAGTAACTGAGCTAAAGTGATCTCAATCCCAGGCATCAGTGTTCATAGAACACACTTACAAATTAATTTAAAGCAATATAGAAGCAGGAGGGACAATCCACAAGGACTCAGGAGAACTACTTTTTTTTATTCTCAGTCTTCATATAGACCTTTTGTTGTGAGTTAAGCTGGACATTTTTCCTCTTTGTGCCTTGTTCTATCTCACCTTTCTTTTCTTTGGCCTTTGTAGATTTCTGGCCAATCTCTATACTGTGTCTGATTATGGAGTATGTAATCTAACCCAACAGTATACCAACTGGTACACTCTTCAGACACTACTCCAATAAAAGATCTACCCATTTTCACATTGTGCTTTGCTTTAGAATTGAATTGTCTTAACTCTTGTTTTCCAGTACTCTCTGTGCCTGTTTTTGGGGGGGAGGGGTTGACTGCTAGAACAGCTTCTATGTGCATGGAACCAAAATGGATAAAAAAAAAAGAAAAATTGTTTTGGTTTTTGCTTGTTTGTTTGTTTATTTTTTTATTTCATAAAATAAGTATCATGCCAGGGCTGAAACCTGGAGGACACACACTACCATGAGAGACTTAAAAGACCTCAGCCTATTTACCTTATTAAACAGAAGGCTGGGAGGTGGGTTGCTTTCAGAGTTTAAATACCCCAGGGGGAATAGAGATGTGGGCAAAATCCGTGCTCATCTTTGCTACAGCCAGCATTGAAACAAGTAGCAATGCCTGGGAGCTGATTTTAATTGAAGTTGAAGCCCATTCATATTTGAGAAGAGGTTCAACCCTTTCAGCAGTGCTTGGCCACTGCAGCATATCATCACAGAAACTTCACTTCTCCACTTCCTTCTGTGCAGGTGGTTTTTAACACAAGGTACTGAGACTAATGAAACTCTGCAGCTTTTGTGTTACTCTGGAGGAAGTATGATTAGTTAATTCTACTTTAAAGGCTATAAATAACATATATTTTAAGTCTACATACCATAAGCATTTGAGACTCTGGTAATGAGAAAGATACTGAAGCAGATTATAAGCGTGTTGGCAACCCTATTTCTTATGTTTGAATAGAGGCACATGTAGTAAATGAATAGGTTCTATCTGAGGCCTAATGAGTCTAAAATAGCAAAGTGTGACAGTGGAAAGATCTACTTACTGGGATCATTATTGTTATTGTTGCAAGCACGGTCATAGAGGTCCAAATTCACCACATTTTCCTTTGTGGAATGGAGGTTTTTGCTTTGAAATAGCTATCTGCAAGTCTTAGAAAGCAGATCTACAGACTGTGAAGAAACTTGTTCTCACTGGCTATATAAAATGGATAATTTAGATTTTTTTTTTTTTAGTGACAAAGCAGCAGCTCACTTTCCATAAGCACAATGGTTCATAAAACACCTTTTGATGACTGCTTTATCTGATAACCACAATTACTTGCAATGGGAAATGGAGGGCGACGTGTTTCTATGTTAGGAAAATTCACCACAGCCAGATATGATCTACACTGCCTCTAAAATACTCTACTTCTCTTTTTTTTTTCCTGGTGCAGCATACCTAAAAAGATCAGGGTGGGTAGGGGTGGAACAACACACCCATAAAAGCACTCTTCTGTGTAATGCAGTCTTGCCCTCTTTAGCACAAAATAAAAAGAAAGTATGTTAAAGATTAACCCTTTTCAGAGAAAAAAAGACTTAATATTGCTACCTAATTGCTTAATTTCATTGGGTTTTTCAGCAGTATGTGTGACATCACATGGCCAAATAAATCTGAGTGTCTCTTCGACCTTTGGCTGGTTGATTAGTTTTCCTGTGGGTGACTGATGACTGTCATTGATTTTAAAGTGATTCTGATGATGATGTATGTGTGATATGTGGGTTGATTTTCAAAAGCACCTCTTGTTGGCCTCACTCTAAGTATTACAGGTCAATAATACAATTGTAGTGCGAGTAAAAAGTCACTGTTGAGTAAATGAGAGGAAAAAAATCCATGTACAATAGATTTTGAGATTTTTTTCCAGGGAATATTTAGAAACCATCTTGTATCTAGGAAAGGCTGTAGCACTTCAGCTTTGAAAATTAGGACCTATCAGACATTCACAAGACAAACAATTGAGATACCCAAAATGGTCAGTTTTGAAAGCATTGACCAGACATGGAGATGAGTAGAAAAAAAAAAAAAAAAGAGAATGTAACCCTCTGAAAACATATGTTAAATTTTTCTTCAGTAATGAGCAGGAATTGCCATGATATCCTCACAGAGCTGAATTCACCTCGCATAAATTTGATGAAGCAACTGCATTATTCAGAGGCCATGGTGTTCAGAAGAATTGCTAGACTTGACAATTATTTTAACAACCTGCTAATTTGTAGCACAAAATGAAAGAAATTACATTAGTGGGACTCTTTTAGGGAGACTGGTCAATCAGTACATTTATGAATCTCTGTGCACCGTGGAACAGCGTTGTGTAGCAAGGACTGCCGAAGAGATCACATTTCTTGAGTGTTTGTTTTTAAACTTACCCTTCAGAAGATGTGAGCACATGTAGGCATTGTGGAAGAGCTGAAACCCACTGAATCATCTGTACTCAAGCATATTTGTAGAAATGCTGTGAAAACATCCTGACACGGAGCCTTGCCAGTACATTTGAGCCCTGACCTCATTATAATGCTTCAATTCCCTCCAACAAAAACTGCCCAGCTCTGCCAAATTCTGCCAGCACATGGTGGTTTCATTTGCATAGACTCAGACAAAAGGCCAAGTTTGTTCCTGTGGGTGACCCATGCAAAGTGAGATTTAAATGAAAGGAAAACAGCCCCTTTTAGAACATGGTAGGGAAGATAGGTTGTCTACCCAAAGGGCTAAATATAAACATGGGGAATCTGTTAACTCTGTGTAACATTGTACTGTGATTTTGTATGGTGGTCACCGTTTCATCTGGAATGCTTAATTAAATCTTTTTTGAAGATGACAGTATCGATCGAAAAAATATTTTATTTTCTTCTATCCAATCCCCTAATAATTTTACAAATATGCTTTCGAGGTTTATCAGTGGATTTGACAAGCATCATAAGATTACACCATATAACAGGTTGATATAAAACTTAATTGGATATCTATACAGCACTTTGAACTTGAAAGGAGATGCTCTATACAGTATATTCTATGTGACACATGGAAGTGTTATGGGACAAAAAATTTTTTCTCTTCAAGGACAATCTATGCATACTTAAACATACCTTTAAAAAAATAACTCAGCACTTAGTTTATAAAAAACCCAAACACACGCACTATTTATCTGTCTCACCTCTTAACAGAAACAAAGAATAGCCAAATAATGGCCCAAATACGGTTGACAGTGTGGTCAAACATGGACATATATTTAAATGACTCATATGAGAGTTGTTGGTTTGTTCTGCCATTTTTGATATCATTTACTCTATAATGGAATTCAGTGTAGTCTCATGAGAATGACATTACAACTGTGTTGCCAGAGGCAAACAAACATGGTACAGAAGCTTTAGGGAGATGAAAAAAAAAACAAACTAATATTTTACTGATGTTAAAAAAAAATTTAAAAAATATAAAAAAATGCCAGGACAGGGCTTTCTCTTTTGTGTTAAAAGAGTTATGGGGCAATTGCAGTCTTAAAGACATGGATATTTTTATTTCTGTGGGTTTTAGTGCCAGGGAATATGACAGAGTAGTTTCTGACAGATCGCCCTGAGCGTATATCTGATCTTTCCTACTGTTGCCTCTACGGTTCACTGAGAGGAGATCAGAAGACCTGGGGTTGGCAGGTGGCAACACAAAGTGCATGAACCAAAGGGTTGTGTTTTGTGGATTTTTTTTTTCCTTTTTTTTTTTTCTTCCTCTTTTTTTCTCTTTCCTCTTTCCCCACCAGGACCCCCACCCCCCACCCCTTACAATTGACTTTCAACAGTTTGGCCTTTACAAGTCCCCATCTGCTCCATCCCCATCTCCAAAAAATGGCAAGCCAGTGCAGTTAATTCATATAGAAGCCTCAAGGAGCTGGATTATTGGAATTAAAGCTGTGCTGCCCAACAGTTTGGGTCATGAACCAGGGCCCCCCATCGTGCTGGGAGCCAAATACAGGGCTATTCACAGAGTGGGATGTCTGGAGCAGCACAGCTTTAATGGCTCTGTGCCATCGAGCATTTAGTCTCTGTCAACTCAGTATTTTCACATGGAAGGCAATGCCATTAGTCTATTTTCACTCGATGTAGCTGGGAAGTTATTATCACACATTAATAAAAATAGGGACAACCATCCAGCATTTCATAAATCAGCCTTTTCTCCACCATGTTCTGTACAACCGTAACAGATGGGTTAGTTGAGATGGGCCAACAGAGAAGGGTGATTTACTGGCAAAAAAATTATGACAGCTGGATTGCACATGTATAAAACCACACACACTCTTGAATGTAAGTAACATTTAAAAAGGGTGGGATTTGATTCTGACCCCACCAGTTAGGACTGGATCAACCACCTAAGAATATTAGGTATTACCCTTCAATTTGCTGATCTTTAACATTTTCATTAATGACCCAGGCATAAAAATGCAGAAGCGTACTAACACAATTTGCTGATAGCACAAAGTGGAAGTATTTTCTATCTAGAAGAGACAGGATTATTGTAGAGGAAAAGCTGTGTGACCCAGAGGAGTGATAGAAGTGGAATTAAATGCAATTGTAAAAAGTGCAAGGTCATGTCCTTAAGGACTAATAGCAAGGCTGTTTGCTATAACACATCAGCTGGAAGGCAGGAAAGAAATCTTGGATATATCAGGCACTTGCAGGGTGATTATAAACTTCAAACATCATGCAATTGTGTATAAAATAATTGCCAATTCAAGAGGTATTCAGAGTGATTTGTTTGCCAGGGCCATGGAAGCACTGAAGGTATTATAAAAGATACAAGTGAAATATAAGTTAGGATTAGCTATAGTTGCTTACAAGTGATGATGACAAGTTCAAATCGGAACAGATGTAGATCATGTGTATCAGGCTGGCCCTATCAGGGAAAATTAGAGACAATTTGATTTCTGCAACCTAAATGAAAGCAGAGTTGTGATAAAAGAGCATGCATATGCTGATAAGAAGTGAAGAAACATAATGAATTGTGAGGAAGAACTATTTAAAATAAAGGACAGTGAGAGAAAAACATCTAATGGGAATTTTCTGGCAGGGAAAATACTATACCTAGAAGTTAGGTGATGATTACTGATTAACTCATGACAGTATAGAGGCTTCAGGACTCCACTCTTGCCCTGTCCTGTCCTGTCCTGTCCTGTCCTCTTCTCTCCATCCATGTGCTCACACAAAGACCAAGCACTCTTAGGTAGGTGAAATGTCTCTGAGATACATTTCTCTGTCTCCTGTTATCAGTGCATGCGACATGCTGACAACGAGTTCAGAAAACCTTTTTTTTCTTCAATTGTACCCAAGAAAGCTGAAAGGACAGAGATCCTTACCCAAGACCAGAGAACTTGTACAACTCATAGGCAGAGTTAAAGTTTTGTATTTTCTACGAGTAACCTTATTGATTTCACAGGACTACCTGGCTTACAAATGCAGAGAACACTAATAAAAGAGAAGAAAGTGAGTCAATATCAGACACCTAATCCCTGGAAGACCAAAGAAATTGAAAACTGTTAAATCCCATTGCAGATGAGCAGTAGTGTAATTTTCATTTAAGCTGTTTACTCATCCAGCAGGTACAGCTTTTCTGCAGTCTGCAGTGTGTCCCACCATTATGGAGTGCAAAGTTCAGTGTATGTTCTGGAATGAAAATAGTATTGAGTATAGATCAAAACAGCTCACCTTTCACTAGAGACACTGGAGAAAAACAACCATGCTCGTAAATGTCACATCTGCATAGGGAAGCAGCAGCAAACCACATCTTTTTCACGGGAAGGTCTCAGTGTCCAGAGGTGTCTAAGGGAAGGTGTAGTCATTCTGGATTAAAGTCAAATGTTCTCTTGGATCATTTTAAGCCATCTGTGGTCTAAGCTGTTCCTTTCTTTGCCTGCTCCCCTCCTCCTACCCCTTTATTTGGTATACTCAGATGTAACACCAGTTCAGAGATGGATGGCTGCTTGTTATCAGGCTGTTTCTTTAGGTTCTGAACAGAGATGCAGCAGAAATTTTTCCATTTACTTCAGTAATTTTGCTTTATTTGCTCAAGGCCATATGGCATGAAAGTTGAGAACTTCTTTTTTTCATTGCTTCAGGCCATAAGGCCTTCTCTTTTACATTATCAAGGCCTATCCTACTTGCTAATATGTGGTCTACTTTGGATTTGCGCTCTTTTTGATAAAATATTATTAAGAAAAAAGGTTGTAAGTAGCTAATCAAGCTTTTAAAACATGAAAAGTGGTGAGAAAAGCAAGCAAACAAACAAAACAACAGAAAGAGGTAAAGCAGAAATCCAGCAGGTGGGAAAATTCAAGTTGTGGCCCAAAGTCTTTAAATTATAAAAAAATTTTACCTGTATTTACCCACACGGAACAGTGTTATCTCTTGCTATGTTCATGTTGACTCATCAGCTACATTTTCACATACATTCTTGGAAGAAGTTTCAGTGAGGTTGAAGTGATAGGGCTCAGCTGGTGAGTGTACACTCAGTTTATGTGAGATAAGCAGTTTAAAGCTAAATCAATTATGATAGTAAATATTTTCAGTACCAGTTGCCTTTAGAAGAAATAGATGATTTGCTTGTGAAGCAACCCTCCCAAAATTTCATGTACAGGCACATGAAGGATAAGAAATTGCCTGAGAACAACTGGCATGGATTTACCAAGGGTGAATCATGCCTGAGAAGCTGAGTTCTGTGACGGTCTTCAGACAAGTGACTCTGCGGAAGAAAGAAGTGGATTAGGTTTACTTTGAACTCTGACAAGGCTTTCAAATCAGTCTCACACAGTGTCCTTGGAGCCAAACAAGTGAGGTAGGGTTTGGAAAGGTAGAGTAAAGGTGGATGGAATTAATTAGCTGGATAACCACACTGAAAGGGTTGTGATGAGTAGTAGAAAGTCTAGATAGCAATGAATTCTTAGTGGTATTCCTTGGATGTCAATTTCAAGGCAGCATTTTAAATATAAATATTAACAACTGAATGCTGAGATGGGAAATACCTTCATAAGTGGGACCTAACTGAGAGGGGTGGTTGATGCACTGGCAAGTGTGGTATATACAGGTATAAAGGAATACAAACAAGAGGACATTGTCAGACTGGAGAAATGGTCTGACAGGAGCTGCACCAAGTTCAGCAAAAGCAAATACTAAGTGTGCAACTGGGATGGATACCTGGGATGTAGCAGAATCCCTTGGGTACTGACGGAGAGAAGACAGCGTTGCAGAAGAGGACAGGAAAGTCCTGGTGGATGAGCTGACCATGAACCCTATGTCCCCTTACAACAGAGGCAGTCAGGTGCTTCCTGGGTTGTATATAGTAAAATTGCAGCCAGCAGGTCCAAGGAAGTGATCTTTGGACATTTCTTCATCATTTGTGGGAATGCATCTGGAGCACTGTGCCTGTTTGGGGTTTTACAGCACAGATCACCAAGTCCTGGGGTTGGAGCATGAAAGAATAGCAGTAGAGGCTGAGCTTGTGGATTTGTTGAGCCGGATGAATTGAATGGAATCACCTTTATATTAGAATGAAGGCAAAACCAGATTTTTATTAGAGTTATACAGTGAAATGACAAGAAGAAATAATAACTAAACAAAACAAAACAAAAACCCCACAACATTTGCAGCACAAGAAACCATGCGTAATTTTGAGGGATTTGCTCTGGGTTTTTTTTTGCTATGAGAGTGGTCAAACTGTGGAAGAAACACCCAGAAAGGCTGGGAGATTTCTTTCCTTGCAAATGTTCAACATTTGGCTGAATATGTCATGAGTGATCTGCTCCAGGTGGACCCACTAAAAGCAGGAGTTAATGCTAGATAACCTAGAGAGACCTCTTCCACCCAAAACCATGCAATGATTCTCTGATTTCTACACATCTTTGAGTAGAAAATATTTAATTCCACCTTGAAAAATTTGTGTCAACTGTAGCAACTTCCTCTTCTCTCTGATGTGGGATCTACATTTACTTTTCTGCATTTTTTCTCAAAGATATCATACTTATGCTCTTATTAATATTCCTTCCATTGCACACAACAGAACTTTACCACAGGCAGTTGTCGTTTCCGAAGCCATTTAATAACACTCATTTTATTTCTACAGGTAAAAAAATCATGGGGTGATAACATGTCCTGAATTGCTAGTGACAGCAACTGCTAAGGCTTCGAGCACTTACTGTTTTTCACCAGCTGTTGCTTTTACTACCAGCAATTTTATTCCCCCAAACCTAGGCTTATTTATGTATTTAAGAAAATAAAAAATAACCATTAGGAAACAGTAAGCAAGCTTCCTGAGAGAAATGAAATGAGTTATTTTCTGTCTTTGTCACTGTTGTACCTGTGTGGATGGGTAAGGATGTTTCAAGTTTGCCAGTGATACTGAGCTGTGTGGTGTAGTCACACACCAGAGAGAAGTGATGGGCCATCCAAGGGGATCCAGGGAGAAAGGCTTGAGAAGTGGGCCTCATGAATTTTAACAAGACCAAGTACAAGGTTCTGCAGTTGTGATGGGGCCATGCCAAACACCAGTACGGACTGGGCAGAGAATGGATTGAGAGCAGCCCTTGGAGAAGGACTTGGGGGTGCTGGTTGATGAGAAGCTCCACACGACCCAGAAATGTGTGCTGGTAGCCCAGAAATTCCCTGTACCCTGGGCTGTATCCAAAGTAGTGTGATCAGAAGGCTGAAGAAGGTGATTCTCCCCCTCTACTCCACTGTAGGGAGAAACCATCCAGAGAACTGCATCCAGTTCTGGGGCTCCCGGCGTAAAAAGAATCTGGAGCTGCTGGATGCCCTGAGAAATTTCCCCATACCTGGAAGTGTTCAAGACCAGGCTGGACAAGGTTCTGATTAACCTGGTCTAGTGGAAGGTGTCTCTGCCCATGGCAGAGGGGTTGAATGAGATGATTTTTGAGGTCCTTTCTGACCCAAATTATTCTATGATGATCCTGAGAATCCCAATCCACACTCTGAGCTGTTGTGTTCATTTAGTCATGGATGTCAATCTGAAGAAGTTCCAGATTTACATACCAGCCACCGTCATTACCAGTGACAAAATACTATTGATATTTAATGAGACAGATGCGTTGTTTCTGAGAAACCATTCTTTCTTCTCCCCAGATTGTGATACTCTTCATGTTTTAATGCATTATTTTACCCACACAGTGTAATTAATATATTTATTGTAAGCTATGTGTTGTCTGTTTCCTGACTTTCATTTTCAGTCTTTTCTGTTGTTTATAATCTTTTGTCTGGAGGGATGCAAAAGCAGCAGTCCACATGGTTGCCTATCACCAAGGTTATGACACACCACTTTTTTCCTCTAAAAAAATTCTGAAAACCCTGTAAAAAGTCATTGTGCCATCTTGTGCCATCTACACTACACCTGCTACATTTTCACCTCTTTACTACCATTTCGAGGGTCTGGCTAGACTACATGTTCCACTGAGTTATCTGACTGAAACACAGGAAATAAATAAATGTCTGAAATCATTTCTAAAATGTAGAGGGGCTGATGTTGAACGTACCGAAGGGACTCTTTAGAGCAGTGTTTTGTCAGCACCCACACCCAAGTTTTGCTATAAGGGCAAACTTTCAGTCAGGTGTGTTGGGGAGGCTCGACCTGGTCCCAGTAGGGTTTACTGTGTATGTGTGTTTGTGTGTGTAGATGCACTTTCACACACATTGCTAGGTAAACTTGAGCTGCAGCTTTATCAGTGGTGGACTGAAAAGTCTATTGCTCTGGATAGGAACATAAGTTGTAGTCATGATTTGGGCTCACAGGGTGTATTAATACAGCAGCCTCTATACATCAAGAGTATCTGCATAATTGGAAGGATACACCATGGATAGAAGAGGTTAAATTGATGCTTTTAGCAAGGGATTTCTTCCATTCTGTTTGTTAAGAGACTGTTTACTCATTCTACCCCCAAGCTAGCATAATAAAGATATAATCTGTCTTTCATTCCTCCACTATCCTTCCACCTTCGCTCTTCTGCTTCTCTCTTCTCCCTTCTCTATACCCTTTTCTTTGCAGCAAAAACAAGAAGAGGTATCCCTGTTTAGCTTCAGTAAAAAAAAAAAACAAAATTATAGAAAAATACCCCCCTCTGATTACGCCCTCAGGCATCACCACTGCTGAAGTTTCTGTTAGTAAAGTATCCAACATGCCTTGGGGATGTAGGCAAGAAAGTTTAGGGCTATATTCCAAAAAGTTAAGATTCTGCCAGCTCTTCGTTCTTATTTTGCTTACTTTAAGGTGCTCAGTCTTCTGATTACAAATCAAAGCTCACAGGCAGCAAACATGGAAGGGCTGTCCAAAGAAAATGCTCCCCAAACAAGGAGCTTGCTGACAGGACAAGTTAAATAGAGATGTATGAACAAGTTGCCACAGAAACCACCCAAGTCCATGTTCTTAGCCTGCAGTAAAAGTGAGGTAATTTGAGCAAGGTTAGGAGGCAATAAGAGAGCTTGTTATGTCTAATTAGCTAAATGTCTTCCTACAGCTCTTCCTGCCCACTGGCCATTTAAGATTTTTAATTTTTCTCCCTCCACACATTCATTTCTCGTTGTTATACCCCTAATACACAGTTGTTCAGACTCAAGTTTCTGTTACGCATTTTCCACAGTGGAGGATCACATCACAGCTAAATGGGTGCTTCTTATGCAGCTGTTACTCCTGTTTTGAGGTTCCTGTGTCATGGGCCTTTCGCTTCCAATACTCCGGTGACAAAGAAAAGACGAGCTCTCCTTTCGACACATCAGAGAGGAGCTGAAAAGGAAGCTTCCATAAAGCTACCATAACATTTTCAATCAATTCATATTCTGCAAAAATGTAATATTTTGCCTGAATTAATATTGACATGGGGAAGATCAATGTCATTAGTCAGATAAAGATACTCTGCAATATTTCCTGTAATGAGATTGTTTGACAAACCTTCCTAATAAACTTCAACATTACTAAACCCTCAAAATTAATTACATGTTCCAGTAAAAACAAACACAACTCTTTACCGCTCCCATTTTCTGACATAAAATCCCCTCTCATTTCAAAAAAATCCCCTCTCCTTTCATCCAGTAACTTTTTCTTTAAACAGTAACTCAAGATTAAAAAGTAAAAGACAGAAAGGTGAAAAATTACTCTTTACACTGTGCATAAGACACTTTGATACCTCCTATTTTTCAACATGTGCTTACTTCAGCAAATGACTTCTGAAAAAAAATATTCCATTGCAGTCCAAAACTTTATAAATACATTATGAATTCTTCCTCTGCTTCCCTTCTGTTGCACATTCACTTCAACAGCCTGGACAGAATCCCTGAATCCCAGCAGATGACAATTGCCTGAAGATGTAAGGAGGAAGGAGAGATTTCTTGCAATTTTCTTTTCATTGCCAGAAACGTGTGATGGTGTTTCCTATCTGCCTGCAATCTGAGTCTGGGAGTATGCTTAAATGTGAAAGCTGTACTCCAGGATGATATATGTTTGCTGCATTCCACATGTTGTGAAACAATGTGTGATGTCAGAACAAACAACAATATTTGCTGCATTTGGAACATGTTCTTTGTAGCCTTTCTGTTCCAGTGTTGGAAAGTCATATTTAGCTTAAGCAAAAAGGAACTTTCAAAGCTTAATTCCAGTAGTCTGCTCATGTCTGAAAATGAGACAGTTAACTAAACAAAAGCATTAGCTACTTTGGCTCAAAAGATTATTTCAGATCTGTGAACCACTAATATTTTTGTTGTGGAGTGTGGTTTTTTTGCTTTATCTACAGTTCTTATTCGAAGTCATGTGCAAAAATACACAAATAAATACACCCTGTTTCTGTCTCTTCCTTGTTTTGTATTTAGTTCTTCAAATTTCTTTGTGGTTTCCTTCGAATTTATTGAAATGCATTCCCCAGTCTTCAGCAGGTAACTGAGGAAAATAGAACACTGAAAGCAGAGTCTTGGTCTTCCTCCTTGATGTCTCCTGCTTTATTGTCTTACCTTTTCATGAAGTGTTTTCTGGGCAAAATATTGCTGTTAGAGACTGTATTACTCCCCTCTTCAAAGTAACATTACATCACGGAGATTTGTATATGTTACCAACAGTTAAGATATTCACTCGTTCCTTGGTCTGCTTAGTGCCTACATTCTGATGAAGAACTGAATTCAACTGGCTAATGGAAATTTAGCATCTAACACATGGTCGAAAGTAGCCTACACCAGCCTACAAGTAGATAAAAGAAATAATAGAAATCACTAGCAGTGTTAAATAAACATTCAATACTACCTCAATAGCACGTTCAATACTTCAAAACTATTAACTTTCTATTTGCTTAAAAAGAAGCCTAATTTGTACATTTTCAGCTTCTTTTGCATGTATTTTTTAAAAAATAACCATCTGCTGTTATCAGATAAGAATTGATTTACTTGTTGCTTTGAAAAATTGAAAAGATTCTCCTTTCCTGTGAACATAAAACTGATATTTCTAGATATTTTTCTCCCCTTACAAAAACCTAATCTCGTCCAACAGATGTCCAAGTGAAACTGATGTAGGAACGTCTGATTTGCAGCCATCTTATGGCCGTCTATGTCTTCAGCTGAGCGTTGCAATCAAAGAACCTTTAAAGATGATGGACAATTTAGAAAATTGTCAGATCTCTGAAAAATGCTCTGAGCAATTGACCTGAACTTATTCATCTTGAAGACTGATGCTAAGGATTTAACACTTCCACATTCTCTTCAAATTAGACCCAGAGCTATTGCTGACTGATGCAGGATCATCTGGCTTTGAGTATCCAATTCAGTCAGATCCTGAGGCCATCTCTCCAGAAACATTTCCTGATGTAAAGATGCTTTAACCCACTCATCAGTCTTGCTTTTGACAAGACAAAGTCAATGGACTGCAGTTTGTAGTGAAGAATAACAGCTTCGAAGTCTAAGCTGCAGACTGCACCCCGATCTCATAGTGATTCTTACATGAAATGGGATGTTCATTGGTTATTTGGCATTATACCTGTGAAACAATGAAGTAACATTATCACAAGTTGGAAACAATAGACCATAACATGTGCTTTGCTTGCTTTGAAACTAAGCCACTGCATGGAGAATGCTTCTTTTTATTCCAAGCATTCACCCAAAGCAGGAATGAAACTACCTGGAGGAGTAGCTCCTGTGTTGCAAGGATATTGTGGATCCAAGGTGGGGGAAAATAATAAAATGCCAAAAAGCAGAGAAAGACTAGACAGATATTTGTTCTGAGCAGTAATCTGCATCACAAAAGATGCCAAAAATCTCCAGAAATTATTTGAGCAATGAATGAACATTGAATCTAGAGTTTTTCATATGAAAAAATCACAAGACAGATGTATTTAACAAAATAGCTAGTATTAGCTTAGAGTTGTCCTGAAAGAGTATAGAAATTTCTAGAGCAGTCAGAGAAAATGTCTGGCCATCTAATCTAGCAGTGGTTATTAGCAAAGTGCGCAAGAACAAGTGGTCGTTGATGCTTCATCAGCTAACTCTCACAAGCCTCAACAATTTGCAGTTCCCTCGGACTAAATGAGAACATGTTTCTTCCTGGTTCAGAACAGACTTAAGGCCGTGCTTCATGCCACGGTATAGTGACTAACTGGGTGAAAAGTATGTAATTTTGGACAAATCAGTCTCCCTGGTTTTGTCTAGAAATTTAATTTTTACCAAGACTATTCAATAGTTTCCCTTTTGAAAAGGAGCAAACTATTTTTACAATTCCATGCACTCCACTCTTCATGTCCTAAACGTACAACACAAAGTTCTTCACAGAAGTGCCAGATAATCTTATTATTTTCTTCATTGCCTAAAACTGCATTTTCCTTCCTGTCCATTCCTTCCTTCCTAGAGTAAAGTCCAGGTTACAAGGGGAGGGGAAGGAATATCTGAGCCTCTGTAATGTGAGTTCCTTCAGAGACTGGAGCAGCTGAGGACATGAAATGTGTTTTGCTGTGCCATGGACTATTTCCATGGCATCCAGCCCAGGGCATAAATTCACACAGCAAAACTTTATCTTCATGTCTCAGCCTACCAGTCCTGCCTACAACCCTGACTATTCATACTAGATCCCATTCTGGTCACTGAAAATGCTTAAGTATGAAACGAGTGAAAAAGAGTGACAGAGTGGCAAGTCCAGAAGGAAAACATGGAAAACTCTTATAAGGCTTGTAACTCTGGGATGGGAGAAGGAGGACCAGAACTAACCGCAATACCTTCAAGATAATGATTAATTCTATGTCAACTTTTATCTTGTCTAGCTTTGTAATCTAGAAAGCAAGCAAAGCTGAGCCTGCAGAATTACCTGCCACAAAGTGAGAGTGAGGTTTCTTCAACTAATTACTTCTGAAGAGTTCCAAATGGATTTAAGAGTAATGGTGTTGACATGAAATTCTCCTTCCACGTTTCTGCAGCACATGTTACTCTTTAACTGTTCTGGCTGCTGAAAAGAGGTGTACTTCCCCAAGGACTGAGGGAAAAAGTAAAGTGTGTATGTTTGGTTCAATTAAAAATGCTGGTTTGTGTCAGTGGAAACTGGTTGTGAATTCTAGTGGAATTCTGCCAAATCAAATCTGTAACTGCAGTGTATAAATTCAGGAGCAGAATCATACACAGTTACAATGTTTGTGTTTGAAGAAAGAAAAGTTTCAACAATACATTTTCAAGCAATGATTCACATTAAAATTAACTTCAAACTGTAACAATGCAGAATGTTTGATATTGAGGGAGATAGAAACCAGAGGTTTTAACAATGAGGATTTTTATTTAACTTTTGTCTTTACTGTGCATTTGTTTGGACTGAAACAGAGTCATATTGAATTCTGGCCACAAAAGGTCACACTGGTTCCTCACAAACCCTAGTCTTCAATGTTTTTTTCAACTTAAGTTGATTTTGAGTTGATCTTGCTTTTTCTCCTTCTTTCAGAAATGTCATTGCTCAGTGGCAAGAATATGATAGGCAGTTTATAAACGTAAAGATCTGAAGAAAGTAAAAAAGGGTAAAATGCCTTGGAACATCTTTTTCTTTATTTTGAAAAATATTCTGCGACATGTACTGTGTGAAAAATAACATCAGTGTTGGTTGTCGTAAGAAGAAAGATGGATTTTTCCTGTTTTATCTGGTTCTGCTCACGTTTTCAACCCCAGCCACTACTGTAATAGCCAAGTATTTGAGCTTTGACCTGAACAATAGCATTTCATACTTGGAAAGATGCTTATACCAAACTGAAGGAAGGCTCTGCCACGATGCCTGTTGATACAACACTTATCCAAGGAAAAAATTAATAACTGCCAAAAATGACATAATGGGTATAATGTGTCTGCTCTCGGGTTGGTGGTTTGGGCTGCACATTTCTCAAAACAGTATTCAGACGTTTGCAATGAGAGCCTCTGGCTCTAAAAAAAGCCGAGTAGCAACATTCAGCTCAGCCTTTGCTGGACACAGTCCTACCTATCAAAATGCAGGGCTTTTTCTGTCCAGGGTAAGTCTCTGACATCTGCAAGTGCTGGCTGCCCAGGAACCACCTATTTCTTCCCGTTACCTTAGAAACAGAGTTATGAACTGAGGCTAGCGAAAATTGGTCAGTCTTGGTTGTTATTCCTCATTCTCTATGGCTACCAGAAAAGAAGTTGCAACAAGGTGAAGGTTTGTCTCTTCTCCCAGGTAACAAGTGATAAAGCAGGAGGAAAAGGCTTCAAGTTGCACCAGGGAGGGTTTGGAAGGGACATTAAAATGAAGGCATTAAAAGTGTCTTCACTGAAAGGATGGTCAAGTGATGGGCAGTGGTAGAATCACTGTTCTGGAGGTGTTCAAAAACATGTGGGTGTGGCACTTGGTTTAATGGTGGGTTTGACAGTGCTGGGTTAATGCATGGGCTTGATGATTGTAGAGGCCTCTTCCAACTGAAATGATTTTGTGATTCTGTGATTAATGAGAAAACTCACAGTTGCTCTGCAGGAGCATCTCAAGTACAAACTAAGTGGTCAGTGCTGGGATTAAAAAAATTACTGCTCATGTCAAGTTGGCAACACTCATTATTTTTTATTTTGTTGTCCAGGATGACATTCACTTTCTATACCCATGATATTACCTTTTTCTTTTTCTTTTGCCAAATTTACTTCCTCTCATATTATGGATTTACACCTCTACCAAAAGCTTATTATGTTTGTCCTTATGCTGAGGGAATGGGCTGTGATGGGAAGGGACCCAAACATATATGTGCGCTCTTCTTGGTTACCTGCCTGTCTCTAAACTGAGGTGTTAATACACAGTCTGGCATCTGGTTCTTGTTTTGTGGAATGAGACTTCTTGAGAAACAGAAAAAATCCACCGGAGATTAAAGGAAAGGGCATGGATCTTTCCATGACATTATTCAGAGTACTCATGGCTCATCCTGCTCCTTTTATTATTTACTGTAGTAAAAACAAGGCTACTCATTATGCTGCTTTCCTCCCTATGCTCTTAAATAGGTAACTTTTACATAAAACTCTCATAAATTATTGACTTTAAAAAATACAAAGCATGATCAAAAACTGGAATTGCTCCTTATAGCCTCAGTGGGATTTAGATGAGCACTTTGTTGAGCAACATGGGTGCCCTTCTGTCTCTGGTAAAGACCATGTGCTCTCAGGGGAAAAAAAAAATCAAGAAATTTGGATATATAATTACCCAAAATGATATGATTCTAATGTTGACTGTCAGGGTAGGAGTCTGTAACGGAAAAAATAGGACAATTCTTGCTTCCCTTAGCACTCCACAGCACTCCACCTCCAGCTGGAAGTCCCAATCTCAAGAGGAAAACTGCAAATGCCATCTCAAGAAGAACATGCTATTGCAGGGATGAGATATACAGGAGAAAATGCATTTCTTTCCTACCTGAAGACCACCAGTAACTCACCCAAGATGATGTTGTTGACTCTGCTAATACAACCATCATCAATGAAACCTACTTGGCAATCCTCTGCTGAGCACAAAAAGAGCGTGATCCTGATGGAGATTTTCCAGCTAATGGCAGTCCAAGGGCAGAAGCAGACTATTGATCTGTTTAGTTTTCTTTGCACTTTCCTTCTCAGATACAGGTATTCAGGTATTTTTATGCTGTCCCCATGGGGGGCAATGATTGCCAGTGCCTCCCCACCCACCACCCAGCCCAGGTGCTTTCGTGCAGGAGTTGACCTTAGTGGGGAACTGGCTGTCTTAAAGATGGCAGCTCATCCATCATGGCTCTCACAAGCTGTCAGCATCGCATTTAATCTCACTTGTAATTTTCCAAGGAAGGGTTCCAAAAGCCACAAACGGAATCTTAATACTGTGTATAGTGTGGTTTGTAGCCCGTGAAGTACTTCCTCTGAGGAGGAGGCTGTGCTGTGTTCTAGCTGCTCTCAGCTATCCAGTCATGCAAAATTCCCAAATTCAGCCAATAGTCCCACGTGCTGTTCACAGTCCATGTGCTGTTGCAACAGGTAAATCTTTACTAGACATGATTCAGAGTTATATGTTGTCACAGGTGTATCTTCCCTCCGAGCTCTCCTGTGCACAAATGGGCACTCGGAATCATGCACTTTGCAAGGCAGACCTGAGAAGACTCTTTTCCAGGGTGAAATGTTGATGTTCATGAGGATTTATTCCCATTTTATGGACTTGCCCTCGAGGGATCTTGCTCTTTGGTTGTCCTGCAGACTTCATGACCTTCTTCCATAAGGTGTGATCCAAACCCCACCCAGACTAAAAACAGTTTTAAAAAGTTTGAATCACAATCAGGAATCCTCTGCCAGCTCTTAAATTTTCATTTTTCATTGTCTTCACTACACCTGTCTTCCACCTTCATTGCCTTCCTAAGGTTTACCAGCACAGAAACAAGCTAAATTGGAATCAATATAACCAGAATTATACTCTTGGAAACAATGCCAGATTCAATCACGGGGGGTTACTCTAAAGAAAAGACATAAAGCTCTGCTTCCCAGATATATATTCAGTAGAATGACCTCAGTCCCTGACCTGTCTGTCCGTGTCACACTGACAGATCACATCTGCCACTGATCCAGATCCTCAGAACTGCAATTTGTCAACAAGTCCCTGGGCCACGCGGATTTGGGATGTATTTCTATGATATAGTTTCTCTTCTTGCAATAAGATGGGGACAAGGTAAATCCCTGGAATTATACGGGCGTCAGTCACCTTATCAAGGGCTTTATCCCCTGTTTCTCATTCCATAGGTGTCTGACCTCTTGACCAAATTATGAACCGAAAGAAAAATGTGTATTTTTCCTCTAGACATCTCTTTATATTTACAGGTTCTTCAGCAAACAGATTAATTAAGTGACTATAGCTTCCTTCCTGGGTGCTGGAAGCAGTAATGGTAATTATTGCACCATTATATTTCAAAAAATTGCATTTTCAGCCTTGAAGCTGAAAAACATCAGCTAATCGTCCTGAAATTGTTTGTGCCAGGTGTCCTCCTCATGCTGAATTAGCTCATAAAATTTCGCCGAAGCAGTTAATCAGATCCTGAGGGCAAGATCTAAGAAAAATACCTTACTTTGAAATAAACTATTGCCATTAATAATTTTAATGTTGTCTCTGTAATTTGGCAGGAAACCAGAGTCCAAAACCAAACTTTTGTTGCTTTTTATAGAAACACATCCAAATTCTGCCCAAGTTGCAAACCTCCAGCCACAGAGGGACTGGGAGGAAGTTTTTCTGCACAATTTAATTCTCCTGAGTATTCCCCAGTTCTCACAGCCCTTAGCAGTCTTGTTTCATTACAGAGCATAGCGTGTCTTCCCTGCAGTTGTTCTTCCTCGCAGGGGGGAGAAAATATAGTTTTGATCCTAGAAAATAACAAAAATAAAAGAAAGAAAGAGAATGGAACAAAGGAGTAGTTAGATGGGTAAAGACTAGAAAATCACAGGGTAAGAGGGTAATTTTTTATACTTGAGCACTATTGTGCTTGTACTCTAATTATATTTACAACCTTAGCATTTTTTTAACATAGGGATGTTTACATTTATGTGAATTTTTTTCATTCTTTTAGGTAGTGAATATATGAAAACTTCACTGAAACTGCAGCTCTGTGTAATAATTTGCTTAGAACTGCAGCATCTTTAACAAAATAAAATAAAAAAATAATTCCTCCTTCAGCTCAAACAAGGCATAGCAAGGAAAAAAAAATCATTAAAAAGTCCAAAATAAACCAAAATAGTCTTCTATCCAGACAATCAATTCCTCAATGGTGCCCAATAGACATACTGAATCATGCGTTTTGCTTACACAGCTGCCCAGAGAAAAACAAGGACCATATTGTTACCCATCGCCTTTTGCTAAAGGTTGGCAATTATAGCAGTTGGAAAGCAGTAACCATCTTTCATTGTGTCAGTAAGTATTATTCAGGTTGGCATACAGCCTCCCTACTTACCCTCACAGTATTCTTAATTAAATTAAGATTACACCTGCAGCACAGAGGAATGGTCCTTACTAATGTCACAAAGTTTGTGACTTGACGTGAAGGTGACAGTGAGGAGTTCTGCGGTTTGTGTTATGCAGGTACATGCTTGGTGCAGATTTACCTCCAGGCTGGAATGAACCGATTTTCTGTTTAATCACAAATCCTGTTTCTCACCGTGTCCAGCTTTACAGATAGACAGAATATATGCAGTGAGGTGAGGTCATTATTTAGTCATAAAGGTCATTTTCCTTATGGTAGGTATGAGATAGTGTGTTTACGTCTTGAGTCATAGGGATTTATTTCCCTAATAAATATAAATGATATTTTGGGCACATAAAGATAGAAATAAGAAAAAAATTAAAACAAAACACACAAAAAACCAACCAACCAACCAACCAAAACCAAAAACAAACCACACATACCTCACCAAAGGAAAAAAAAAGGCACCAAGATGAGTCTTGTGATAGACAGTAGCAACTGAGACTTTTCATGGCCTATTATGTAGCTTTTCACAAAGCTGTCTCGAAGTACTGTTTTGACTTTTTATCAGGATGTTTGGAAAGTTACTTGAATAAATCATGATATTCAAATGCAAATAAAAATGAATGCTGGGATTTCTGACCTAGAATTTAAATGTACACCATACATGTCACTCATACAATTCATTTATTCAGATTTATGTTCAAACATTGCAAAGAAAGGCTGGTGTGTTGGCTGGGAAGCCGGCTTCAAGAAGCTTATAGACTGTTCTCTGTGTTTTTCTGTGGTCTTACATGGTATTGGATGAGCTCCCAAAGTGTAAAAAGTATCTTAAGTGGAAGGCATTGGCAGTCCTTACGATAAGCATTTGAGCTCTGTGTGAACCATACACTAATCAGAATGCTAATTTAGCAGGCTGGCAGGTCAAATGCCAAAAGGAAACCAACATGAAAATTTTAGGAAAAAGATCCCTGTTTCAAAATTCAGGTAAATTAAAAGAGTTTCCTTCCCTCCAGCCTTATGGTGAACCCTCCCCTTACAATTCCTCAAAATACAAAAACACACTTCTCACATGTTCTCTGAGAATAAAACCACTTAGGAAACATGAGCTGAAAAACAAATAGATTTTGGATCTTCATAAAGCTCAGGTATGAGCTCAGTGATAGGATTACAGGCCTGCCAAGACCAAGACACTCAAAGACATGCTCAGAAATTAATTTGACTGAAAAATATTAAGGTATGAAGGATGCTGTGCATAAAGAGTCAGGTTGCCTTCAGGATTAGGTTAATGCCGAACAAGGATTTTCTAGGGCCTTAATTCTGTGTAAGTCTTTCTAGTCATCCATTCCAACCTATAGAACAAAGGTACCAGCACTGTCAAACTACAGGATTACTGCCCTAAAGAGAGTAAATGCATGAAAAAAAACATGCATCAGAATTAGGGACATAATATGCCTGAGCACATGAATATTGCCAGGCTGCTCTGTTCAAATATCTCATGCATTCGATCTGATCCTTTCACTTTTGAATTTTCTCTGTTGGGTGCTGTTAGATTATTTTCCTGTAAAATTAAAGGTCAGTGATTTGCTGGGTCAAAAAGATTCAGACTACGTATATTGTAATGCTCTCTAATTAGTGCTCTGTGTTAGGGTATATTTATGGACTTTTCTTTTTCTTTGTAGGTCTCAACTGAAGAAGGAATGAGTTTAGCCAGAGAGTACTCCTGCTCCTTTTTTGAGACTTCAGCTGCACTCCGCTTCTACATTGATGATGTCTTTCATGGACTAGTGAGGGAAATTCGAAAGAAAGAGTCCTCACTGTCCATGATAGAGAAGAAGATGAAGAGGAAGGATAGCCTGTGGAAGAAACTGAAAGGATCCCTGAAGAAAAAAAAGGAAAATACAACCTGAAGGTAATTCTCCAGGAGCCACCCCTCAGGAGCTGACCATAGTAACCTGCAATTGCTCAAAAAGGCAGCATTGAGACAGCATCCTCCAGAGCAGCTTTTAGAGTTCCTTCCCTTCAGCCCTCATGCAGGAGTAGCTCCTTGAAGGACCGATTCATGATTGCCCTGTGTTTCTTCTGTATTATAGATACAAGTCATTTAGCATACCCTCTCATCCCTTTTTTGCAAGTCCAAATGGGCAAAAGACTGTGTTTTTTAATGTGTGTTCCCTAGCTGGTCTTCAAATGCTATGAGTTACACCAGCATCCAAGGCAGAACCAATTTCTACCAGCTCTAGGAGAATGGAGGCACTTTTTACCTCCTCTCTGCATGCATGGATCGTTTCAACATCCCAGGAATGAATAACATTGATTTCAATGGGCATTTTGACTGTTTAAGGACTTTTGGATTTGACCTCCAGCTTTGTGTTCCCGTCTGGGTTTAGGGTTAGACTGTGCTCAGCCTGTAAGCACACGCCTGTGTGCAAACATGCGTGTGAATCAGGCCCAAAGGGAATGCTGGGGACTCACAGTTTTGACCCTGTGGTGCCCCACCCTCATTGTGTCCTTTCCAGTTACCAGGAAATGTTTCGCAAGCAGAGTACAAGTTGTGCGCCAGCTGTTCAGAGGCTACAGGGATACTGCTCTGTCTCTTGTGTTCTTCACTCACCAGGGCTTGGTAGCAGAAGAGCCATGTCCTACAGACATGCAGTGCATTAAGATCGTGGAATAGTGTATGTTGGAAGGGAACTTTTAAAGGTCACCTACTCCAAACCCCTGCAATGAACAGGGACATGGTCCACTAGGTCAGGTTGCTCAGAGCCCTGACCTTGGATGTTCCCAGGGATGGGGCACTCACCACCTCGCTGAGTAACCTGTGTCAGTGTGCAACCATCAGCCACACTTCCCTGTGCCAGCAAGGAGCACACAAATGCACTGCTTGTCTGATGCTTCCCAGAGCCCTCCCTAGAGTGGTGAAGCTCTGCCCCAGCATATAACAGCATCTCTCCAAGTAGAATCCAGCCCTCAGCTGAAAAGAATTCTGTCAGATCACTCACCACTGTTCGCAGTCCTTGACCATCCAGCTGAATCACTTGAACAATCAGTGGGACAGGTCTTTCAAATATGCCTTTTTAAAGCTGGCATAAAGCTGAAATAGAGTATATTCTCACAAACCTCTTTTTTTTTTTTTTTTCCTCCCAGGCTTCTTCTACTATTGTTGCTGTTTACAAATCTTACAGATAAGACATGCATAATTTTTGTCAGAAATAAAAACTGGGATTTCCATGAAACCATACTTGTAGTCAGTGTTATTTGTGTCTGTCCTGGAGTGATATTTGATATAATTGAAGTTTTGGGTTTTTTTTTGTTAGTAAATGTTCATTTTTTCACTCTTCCCTGACTATTTTGTAGTGCTTCAATTAATTACATTTTGTGTGGTTCAGGGGGCAGTAGATTTGTTTTACCCCATTAAAACTGAAAAAAATTATGGTTTCATGAAAAATTTTAGTTAGTTTCTGATGTTCCGTTCTTTACCTTCCCTTCCTTTAAAGGGAATCCAGTGATATTTTTTAACCTGTCAAAAATTCTTCATTGCTGTATGCAGGTAGATAATACGTAGCTATACTTCCACTTCAGACACATTGTTTCAGAGGAATATTAATGCATGCACATATTTAAAGTGAATTTTCTGTTTCCTGCCTCCAAAAGCCAAAGTCGGCATTTATACTATTGTAATTACTATTATTATTTTATCTGCATTGCCGCTGAGATTCTGGGTCAAGCGTCCTAGAGGTGAAAAAGATGCACTGGCCCAAAATGTTTATGAGCTAAGTATTGGTGGAGGGACAACGGGAGGCTGCACTGAACAGATGGCAGCTACGAGACAATAAATAGCAAGGGGAAACAGCTGTGACTGTTACAACACTGCACAGTGCATAGAGGGGAATGAAGCAGCCATTCCCTGTGTAAGAGAGCGTAGAAATTACCATCCTGAGAAACCTTGAGGGATGCTCTTTGGGGTTTCTTTTTGAGGCAGATGCCTAAGCTTTGAGTCAATTGAAAATCATTTAGTGTTGGTTATGTCATTTCACCCACCCTACTGAGGAGCATGCTATATCAGCACAGGCTCTGTAGTTTTAGGCGTGCCTTGCTTCAAGTCAATTTGAAATACAAAAGAAAGTTTGAAGAAGGCATAGGTACAGTCTAACATTAAGCTTTAAATGGATTAACGTAATTAAATATGCTCATTCACTGACTGACATTAAGGTCATCTGGCATGGAGCAGTATCTCTCCATACTGGTAAACTCTCTTAGCCTTCACAGCAGGGTTACCACACACAGGCTGCTGTTGGAAGAGATCCCTGGACTGTGCAGGGTTCTGCACCATGCTCAGCAACCCGTTACAAAAGTGCTGGTCTTCTGTGGTCTGAAGCCAAGCCAGGCATCATTTTAACGGTTTGATAGTAAAGATGTGCTCAGGTGTCTCCTGGGATATGTTCAAATTAGTAGTACAGACGCAGCTTATGTAATCATTTTTTAAGGTGTACCAAGCCCATGAAATCTCCAGGTTCGTAATGTCTTTACAACCAGCCCAACATGCCACATTTTGGAAGGTATTTGGCACTAGGTCAGTCTCTTCAAGAAGAGTGAGATATCATATCCTCTGAGAATATTCTGCTACATCTCCCGTGAACAATTTCAGTCCTTTGAGTATGTCTCAGGCAGAAAAGTCTGTGTTTACCTCAATCCACTTTATTAATTTAAAACTTGAGGATGACTACTAGTCATTGACAGCCCTTCTTTGGTTAACATGGAGAGATTCCTTTGGACGGAGATTTGTACCGTCCGGCTTGGATGCATACAGTGAATCACCCCCATGAACTGGCTGACTTGTTCCAGTGATTATATCTCACTACACAAAAAACAGCCTAACACTGAGATGAGATAAACCTTCTCTAAAGATTTGTCCATCCAGTATCTACAGTAGAGAGCAGTTCTACAGGTATCTGGCACCGAGCTTTGTCTCTGAAACACCCGACCATCCTTTATTTTTAAATTGGGGAAGTCATTCTGATTTATCATGACCCAATTCCTCAATAATCTATAATGCTTAACCTCAGTTAATTGAGCAGAGCTGATGGAGGTTATAGTCACTGAGGATAACATAAGTCAGAACTGCACAAGAGCCTGGGTGCAGCTCCTTTACCTAATTAATAATTATGATTCCATCAGAGAAGATTGTATTTAGCTGTCAAAGCTAGCTGACAGAATGAGAAAAAAACAGCAGCTCTGTGTCTAAAGGCTTTTCAGTCTCTGACTAGTCTCCCATCTAATCATGTCTGGAAGATCTGAAGAAGGAAACAGATTGCTTTATTTGCTGTGTTGCCTATAGTCCCATGAAGGTGGCTCCCATAACTTATTCCACTGTCAGACTGTGTTGCAGTCAGACCATAACTCAGGTTCTTCCAGGAATATAATTAAAGCCAGCCAATAAATAAAATAAAATAATAACAGTTTGCAAACGTATCCACAGTGTCTCTCACAAATATATAATGTATGGCAGTTAATTACCATTCTTCGCAGCTGTGGTGCATCACATGTTGTCTCTGGTTGAGGAGTAATCTGGAGAAGGTTGTAAGTCAAGGTGGGATATTGCAGTACTTAAGTTTTCATTTTTCATGGGTTTTGCACACAGGCCTTAGGGCTTAAGTGCAGAATCCTTGCCTCAGATTAGCACTTCATGAGCTGTTTTAACTGTCTGAGGTCTTTAGAAATGATTGAAAATAATTTCTTTAGATGCACAAAAGTGGTATATTTTGGGACTGAGATGGAAGAATGAAAGAAGATAGAATGAAAACAATGAATTATCCTTATTTTGTCAACTATATACATATATATATAAAACAGATACACAACATATAAGTCTTAACAGTGTCTCATATTGTTGATTTACATCCCATAACTGTGTCCAATTCTTCTCCTGAGTTGAACATTACTCTTGGTGGCTCAGATTGTGATATTTGTGACAAACAAAATAGATGCAGGTGTGTCTTCTTGTAGAAACAGTAAACAAAGATACCTGCTGCAATCACCTCAGAAGGTGATATTGAGAAAATGACAACAGCTGCTAAAAATTAAACTGAAAAGTTTCAACGCATTTCCTATAAATAACAAAAAGTTTATAGGTAACTCCTATAGTAAGCTATATGCACTAATGTTGGCCTGAATCCATCAAAAGGTGGATGTCTAATGAGGACAATTATGCCAATATACTTCAATTAAGTGTACTTACAGTAGTTAGACATATTTAGACATCCCCCCTCAAGGACGCTTATTTATGCAAGCATGCATCATGAACACTGTTCATTGCTTATGACTGAAAAAATCCCTGAATATTAGCAGAGGAATGACAAAATTATAGAATGTGATTTTAATGTGATGTTTAAATCTCTGTTCTCATAACACTGAATGGCAGTTGAACAGAATATCATCTTAGACCACTTCTGATCAGCCTCCCCTTTAGCACTATTCCCAGCTTGATCTGCCCCTTCAAGTATGTGGAGCTCCTTAGGATGCCTGCCTGGCAAAATGATTTGTAGTTGGGATGGCAATGTCTCACAGATGCTGTGAAAGTCACCCCAAGAGGCATTGCCCTGCACCTCTAGTCTGATTTATCACTCCCTGATGCTCTTGGTCCTAAGCCTCCTCAATTTGAGCTCTCCAATTTTGTTACATCGCGCTGAATTATGGGGTTGTTTTGTGATGAGGACAAATGTCCACTCAAGAGCACCAAACTCATTTCATGATCTGAACTCTTTCCCCAAGAGGTAATAAAGACAAGAACATCCAAAGCCATTACATCACCTACTGTATATCTTCTGTCAATAGATAATTAATGTGACAATGAGATTTTCCCATTCTCGCATTGTCATGCATCATTTTTTTACAGTGATTTTTAGACCAACAGCTGCTTCAAAAACTCCATGACCAAGTCTAAAGTCATCAATTTTCATGGTGCAGTTAGAGCAGAATTCCAGTAAAAGAACAATTTTAGGACAGCAAAGTAAAAGAAGTCTTATAATAATATTGTATTGCCTTTTAGTTGTGTAAAGAAGCCCCATATCATTTTACCTTTCTAGTTTAAGTATAATCAATAGAAGAGAAATGCAGCCTATCCCACATCTATGAAGTTCAGCAGAGAACAGTCTTATATATTTATGTTCTTCATACACTCTACAAACAAGGTAGGTGGAAATTCCTAGTCCTAGAAAGAGTAAGTCAGTATAGAAATACTAGATTCATTCAGGCCATAGATTATACTAGAAATTAGGAGAAAAATCTTTACTGTGAGGGTGGTGAGGCACATGTTGCCCCATCCCTGGAATAGTTGCCATGGTTCAAGGCCAGGTTGGAGCAACCTGGTCTAGTAGAAGGTGCCCCTACCCATGGCAGGAGGGTTGGAACCAAATGGTCTTTAAGGTCCCTTCCAATCCAAATCATTCTTTGATTTTATTTCGCTTACTCTATTGCATCAATCTCAGCTAGGTAAAAGGTTGTTTCAGGTGCTTTTGACAAATTAAAGACATTGCATCTTCTTCCTTCTCCACGAATTTCTCATTAATTTAATGTTCACACCGAGAAGAATAAGTAATGGTTTGAATGATAAGCTTTTGCAAAGTCACTCAGCTTTCTGAATAAGAAACTGGCAGTTCCTGCAAACTGAATTTACCTCCACTGCTAGACACTGCTGACTAACCACAGATGCCTCTTTATATGGGACATTTGGCTGAATAAGATGAACACTGAAGATATTCAGTCAGTGTAAGTGGGCAGCTCGTCTAAAGGGAATGGAAAATCTTATGGTTGATTCACACCCGTCTCCAAAAGAGAATTGTACATTGTGGCATGATGATGAATACATTTCAATCACACAGGGGAAGATGATGTTTCTGTCACTAAACACTTACAAAACCCATAACCCAGTGCAAAAGACAATCTAAGGTAGACTGAATAAACAGATTTCTCATTAGTAATGAGAAGGACAGCCAGAAGCTGTAGAGGAGAACACAGAATGAGTAAATGTATGAAAATCACCGAATCATAGAATGGTTTAGGTTGGAAGGGACCTTTAAACGTCATCTAGTCCACCCACAAACACACACACTCTGTTATAAACAGAGACAACTTCAACTAGATCAGGTTTCTCAGAGCCCCATAAATCCTGACCTTGGATGTTTCTGGGGATGTGGCATCTACCACCTCTCTGGGCAGCCTGTTCTAGTTGTGTCAGCTGGACTTGGAATACCTTACACCCCTCCTCACTCTTGTTGAGAATTCTTCTATAAAAGGAATAAGAGCAGATATAATGACAGAAAGACACAACACAATTTCAGATATTTGGTTCAAGTGCACACACTGTAGAAGTTTGGTGGAGGATACTGAGATGGGCGCTATTAAGAACGAGATTGATGATGGTTTGGGTGGCCTAGAAAATGAAGAGAAAAGGTCAGAGAAATTACTACTGCTGTGAAGAGGAAAGACACTTTAGGAACATATTTTAATTGAAATGAAATACAAAGAACACGGCACAGAATGGGAAATTGAGCAAGCAAAAACAATAGCAAAACTCAGTAAAGTGAATGGAAAGTTTGGATTGCCTTCCCTGCAGTATGCAACAGGGAATTCTGATTAAAGTTGTCTATGGAATAAGTTGTTCCCTCACTGAAGCTTCTTTAGATATTCAAGAGAACAAATCCCTCTGTAGTCTCTACTGGTTCTTTGTACTATGTATGCTTCAGAAATTGAAAGCAACTGCTTTCAACCAAACAGTTAGGAAAAAAGTAGGATGCTCAGCTCTGTAATTTTTTAAGGATAGTAGCAAAACCCTCATTTATGTGCCTCATAACTAATATAAAAGATGGCATGATAGCTCCCTGCTGAAGGTTTTAAATGATACTTCAAATATGTGGTTTCTTCTGGGAGAGCAGCTACCTGTTTGCAACCAGCGCATACAGATCATTCACTGCTGGCTTTTTCCCTCCTGCTGTGCTCAACCCAGATGTTAGTGAAAAATGTAGGAACCTGTTCCTTCTATCCTGTTTAGTTAATAGGGTGTTCACCAAATACTCCTAAGTTTTTATCTAGCAAAACTGGATGAGATCCAAGTTATCAGAGAATACAGCAGGGATGGCTTTAAGGAGGCAGATATTCAAAGAAGTACTTTGAAGAGTTTTTTGACCTGCGAGAAGCTGATTACCATGATGTAGATGAAAGATGAGAAGAAAAATAGATGAAACCACAAAGCCTAAGAGAATATGCTATACCTACCAAAAAAAACCCAAAACCAAAAACAGAAAAAAAACTTCAGAAAGACTTAAGCTAAGGAACCTGTAAAATACTGCTGTGATAAAAGTTCTGAGCTAGGATAGACCTTCAGGGACTGCAGAGAAATTTGAGGATAGTGAGTATCATCTCAGTTCTTTCACCCAACAGAGATTTTCAATCCACTTTCCACTGAGTGATAAAAATTCTTACAGGGAATCACAGTGATTCAAACAGATGGGAGAGGAAAAGACATACTGTGACACAAAAAGACCTTCACTTCTAACAGATAAGGAGGTCTGACTAGCTTGAGGATTGCCCCCCCCACCACGTGTCGTATTTGGTAAACTAAGAACAAGTTTGAAGGCCACTCTTAAAAGCCTTGTACGTAAATCAGTGTCAATAATTGTCGACCTGCTGCTGAAGCAGACTGTCCTTCTTGGCCAACCCCTTCCAACACCACACGGAACCTGCAGCCCCACATACTCCTTCATGGTCAAATGTCTCACAAGCAGCAGCAGCATTGCACTGATGTTGAGTGTTAAACCTCAGGCCCTGCCTCACGATACTGCTGCTGGGCCCACAGTCACTGGTGGGTCTCTCTTAGGGGGTGGATATTATCAAAGCCAGAGCCTGGAGGAGTTTCATCCACTACAGCATTCTGGGTTGCAGCAGGTCCTTTCCCCTGGGGTGGGTTGGAGCAGAAGTAGGAGCAACATCACTGCTGACAAGGCATCTGAGGGTAGATTCCCTCTTCTAATCATCTCTCAGCTATGCTGATCAAACAGGGAACGACAGCCCTTCCTGCCACAGTTCTTTTTCCTGCAGGAAGTGTCAAAATGCTAGAGTTAAATAAAATGCTTTTTTACCATTTTGGAACTGCAAGTATTCTTTTCATCTGGTAAAGCAGGGCAGGCACAATGAGACTTCTTTCTCACTGGAAAAAACATACTCTATATATCCCACATACTCTCAGAGGCACATACAGTATACTGATACAAACACACAATGTGTTCAAACCCCAGAATCTGTGCCCATCTATCTTGCAAGCCTGTATCTGAAGCAAAACTAGGGTAAAATTTACTTTTTTTTTCCTCCACATCTTTGTACCACCAGAGGAAATAAGAGAGACCACACACTTCCTAATTTTGCTGATAACACCCACAGCACCCATGGGCCTCACTACATATCTTTCAGTCACTATTCTCCCAAACATAAAAACCCTAATAGCATTGTTTTCCCTGCAAAGAAAACCAGGAAAACCAACTTTAATATACAACCTTAATGTGTCCATATTTGCTTAAAAGAAACATGAAACATGTGTGAGTGCATCAAATTTGGATTGCAATAATTCATGATGAGGGTGAGTGGGCTATTGGCACTTGGTGGAGTACTTGCATGTGACTTATCTTAGGTATTTCTAATCTCTGTAATAAAAGTGGGCCAGTGAGAGAGCAGAGTCTGCAGGGATGACTTTGGGCATGTACATTAATCAGCAGTAATAGAAAAAAGTAAATAGAAGTTCAATATTTGGATAACTTCCAACTGTTGAGACACATTAGATGGTAGGCAAGGCTTCCGAGGGAACTGGTAAAGGCCTTTACATTTAGGTCACCTATATTTAGACAAGATAAAGCACTATGTCTTGTCCTACTAAGAGCTGTCCCAGATTAATAGATCATTTCTCTCTCCAGCTTTCACATTTCTACAGGGGGCTGCTGTGCTGCTGCTTACAAAACAATACCTGGATTTGAAACAAATCTGAGTATGATTTAACTAAAAATAACTTGCATATATCTTTGGAAAGTAATAAGTTTAAGGGAATAGGGATCTACTTCAGTTTTTGACCAATTCATAGTATATTTTGTAGAATTTTTATTTACAGGATGAAAGTCTCTCAGCAGATTCTTGCTTTGGTATACTTCCTACTGCTTTACCTTAATTAAATGTTTACAATACAAAAGCATGTATTTTTTTATACAGTAGCCAACCAAACACCCGTTTCCTGCTGATGCCAAAGCAGAATCCTCAGAAAAAGGGTTAAAACATATTCAGATATGTTCTGTATTCTCTTTCAGACACCATTCACTAGAAACTACCTGAGTCAGAAGTTATTTCTGTGAAATCAGTGATCTCCAATTGAGCTTCTTCCATGAATTTATTCTGGAAATCTTTTTTGAATCTGTAAACTTTTGCATCCATAATATTTGGGCTAAATTACATGAGACCTTCCTGGGAAACCTGGAGAAACACAAATGATTTTCATTTTCTTATCCAATTGTAGAATAGTTGTAAGTGTCAAATAAGTTCACAAAATTCTCTTCATATAATCTGCAGAAAACAACATTTGGACTGCTAGAGCTTGATTTCAATCATTAAATCTGGGCTTTTCTTGCCTCTTGAGGCATCCAAAGGCAATTTGCTTTCCTTAGCAGCAGCTGGAAGCTCTGTGGAACACCTGAGACATCCCAATAGACTTCTTAAGCAGATAGTTATTGGTGAGAACACAGGAAACAAACACAACCCCACCATTAGTAGGTGTTTCATTGTGAACTACTTGCATGGGATGACTCCTGATCCATGCCAATGTCCAAATGGCGCCAAGGCACTGCTTCTGAGAAGCTGGGTTTGCCCTGAGGGAATATGGAGCATTCCATGAAGGAATATGGAGCATTTCCAGAAGGAATATGAAACATCCTCAGTACTCTGAGGTGTGTTAGATCACAGAATCCTAAAATGGTTTGGGTTGGAAGAGGTCTTAAAGATGATGCACCTCAATCCAACCACCCTACCATAGGCAGAAACTTTCTCCAAGCCCCATCCAACCTGTCCTTGAACCTTCTGAGGATGGGGCAGCCTCAGCTTCTCTGAGCAACCTGTGCCAGGGTCTCATCACCCTCCCAGACAAGTCCCCACTCTGTAGCTTTGGGCCATATACTCTTCTCCAGGACAAAATTACAAGATTGCCCTCTAAAGAAATCACTATAGATAACCCTGTTGTTTTTCCCACTGGAAGGGGAGCAAGATATCTCACATCTCTCGCAGAGATTCCTTGAATGAACTTCGAGTGCTGTGTGTGCCACATCAAAGTAGCCCAGGAGCAGTACAGCCACAAAATCATTACCGACATATTTTCAAGTGACTGTGCTATGCCAGAGATGTTTATGTGTCTTTTGTTGCCTTGTAAATACAAAATAAGTTTGAGAGAATTGTGGCAGCTGCTCTAAGATGTGATACAAGTTCAGCTTCTATGGGCCATCAGGAAGAAATATGAGTAGCCTTTGAGCTTGCAGTGAAAACAACTGCTACAGAGTCTAGAAGAAGCAATTCATTGAGCAAGCTCATTTTTTAAAAAAGTACTATCTCCAAAGGAGAAAAAAATGTTTAAAATAGTTGTTCATTTACTTGAATGGATGTTCCATGCTGGCTCTGGGTCACTCTGCATGCTTTTCTCCAGTTTTGTTTATTTTACCTGAGCTCTATTTGCCTTATCTGAGCACTGAAATTAAAAATGTAGCATTTACTGGGTGGGTTGTATAACTTAATGTTTCTGAAAGGGTGTTTCTGAAATCCTCTCCAAATTCTTTTCCTGGCCTTTTTCAATTCAGTTTTAAAATTACCAGGAAATTTGTTGAAAAAATCACTTTCTACAGAATCACGGAACCATAGAATGCTTTGGGTTGGAAGGGGTCTTAAAGGACATCTAGTTTCAATCCCCCCTGCCATTGCCAGAGACACCTTCCATGAAACCAGGTGACTAGTGGCAGGTGAGCTTTTCTTAGAAGTTAAACCAGTAGTCTAATAAGGCTCCCAAGCGATTCTGATAAGAATGCTCTCTGCTATTACCACTCCACACACCTCAAAATCTCTACAAAACATCCACAACATAAATGCACGAGAGTATCATAACACAGCAAGAAAGGGGGTTGCTTTTTACTGAATAAGAATGAAGCTGGAATATTCAGGTTTAATAAATTCTTAATTACCTCAGAATAATTTCTATTAGACAATTCTGTGGAAAAAAGTGAGGATAAAAAAATTATTTTTATATGCAGCAAATTGTTTTCTTGAAGGTTTCCCATGGCTATACCATGTTTAGTGAGGTTTTTCCTTTAAGTATAACCATAGAGTGCATTATTTCTGCATCTGACACACATGAATTTAAGAACATAATTTTTGCAGATCAGTTAAAAAAGTTTCAAACGTCAGGTTATTTACATATGAAATCAACACACTGACCAGAAATCTGTAACTTTTTGACTGAAAATGCTTTTTTTTTTTTTTTTTATTAAGGAGTGCTTTGCGTGTTTTCCTTGCTTCCAGTTTCAGTTTTACGTACTAAACACTGAAGAGATGTTTTGTTGAAAGTAGGTGGTTTTTCTGGTGACTTGGTTTATTTTGTTTTGTTTTTTGTCAGTTGGTCGCTTGTTTTGTGGGTTTTGGTTTGGTTTTGTTTGGTTTTGTTGTGGGGGTTTTTGTTTGTTTGTTTGTTTGTTTTTTCCGTGGACTGTTTTATAGCTGCCAGGGAATCAACTCTGTCTTACCAGAAGAGCTTTGTCCAGACAGTCTTTCTTCATGGCAGTGACACTCCTCGTGTTCCTACATGACCTGGTAGGATTTAAAGCAACGGTTCTACCTTTCGCTTTGTACAAAACTAATACCCAGTGACCCTCTGTGTGAGCTGGTCCACATCAGCTAAACACGTGGAGCAGAAATGTCACTCGACAAAACAAGAGCAGCAAAATGATGAATTTTCTGCTAGTTTAGCGCTCAAAATCTGGCAGCACAAGGAGGGGGTAGGGCTACAGCAGCTTTAACTTGCCTCCCTCCAACTGTCTTAGAAATGCAGCCTCGGGTCCTAAGTAATCCTGCGCTTGAAAAGTGTGTTTAAACATTAAAGAAAATTAGGAAATTTTATAGGGGGATTTGTTGCAGGAACTTGATGGATATGTGAGCAATTTATATTGTGTTCTGTAGGTTTATAAACTTTACTGTAATGTAGCTTTATAGGTATAAAGTGCGTAGTTAAGGATGGCTGCGACAGAGAATTCGGACCAAGAAGAAGGTAGGGTTTGATAAGGTAAATAATGATCTCATTCTGGCTAAATACTTGGTGTAAACCAATTATAAGTGTATTTGTAATGAATGTTTACATCTGGACAGAACCCTGTAACCAATTGTGTGCATCTTGTCACGGGACACTGTGTGAAGGCACTATAAAAAGTCACAGCTCTGTTAATAAATCGGACATATTGCTAATCTCATAGATTGTATGCATATGAACCCTGAACCTCTCCCGTCAGCAGGGATTTAGTGGGGGGGTTTTAATTTGTTTTTGATTTGGTTAGGTTTGGTTTTGGCTTGTTGTTCTTGGCTTTTTTTTTTTAACAAACAATGATCTCTGCTAATCAGGCTTGTTAAAAATCCAGCTTAAAATATGGTTAAATGACAGTTTGAAATGCAAGAGAATAGTGCAAGTTTATTACTAAGCTTTTTTTCCAATCCCTGATGTTACTTAGATTTTTGTGCCATTGTCCTGAAGGACATCATCACTTTAGTTGCATACCATGCTATTTTTTTATACCAGCATTCAGCTATCAAATTTGAAGTATAATAGAGTTTATACTGGTTTATCTTCCAGTGCCATAGGTGCATTTTCAGATTCGTATATTGAAGATAAAAAGAAATTATGAAGCTCCAGGTAAAAAGAAATGGTAAAGCTTTTGATCAAAATACACTTATTGCATGATTTAGTGGATTGTTTAAATCTCTGAATTAAGCACCTACCTTAGTCTTGTGTATTCTTCTGTATTTAAGCACCTAAATGTGTTTTATTCTTTTTTGAAGTGGTCTGAGAAGAGCAGAGTAGGACAGCAAGTGAAGATCACTCTTCATTCAGGTCTATGAAGCAGAGAGTTCATCCACCTATGGGCCCAAGTTTATGCCTCTGAGGTGGATCCAGATCAACCTTTTATTCAAAGTCTGGGCATATAACACATTAAAACAACTCTCAAAGTTACTGAAATGTAACGTGCAACACAGGAGTTGGGCGAGGATTTTGGTACATGGATTTGAATTACCAAATTTCAAGGTAAACACAGAATATTCTCACCCTGCCGTTCACACTCCGTGACTTTGAGCACGGTAATTCTGTTGCACAGTTTCTGTCAAAGCCTCAAAATGAGTTGCCTGGCTGAGAGTTCTCCTAAAAGAGAAAACTGTAAGAAGTTAGATCTGAAAAAGAAGATTAGAAGTGTTTTGCAGGGACACTGCTGTCTGCCATAAAAACATGCTCCATTTTCATTGTGTTCCTGCTGCAATTAAGGGACTGACCAGTACTAGCAGTTACATAAAACCACTATCTCACTGGAGCAGTAGAAATAATGTCACCAAGGTGGTTCTGTTTTCTGTGATATTCTAAACATATGGTGAGACAAAAACACCATAATACAAAGGCTTAAATCTTGCTGGGCACAAAGGCTACATTTCAACTCTCAACTGAGAACTCTAGGACTTTCATTACTATGGTAATTCCAGGTAAAAGGGCCAAAAATAGTTGATTTGCCTGCAGCCTTAAAAATGAAAATTCTTGAGCAGCCTGGAATATCTTAGCACAGCAGCAGGTTTTTATGAAGATAGTGTTAGTTGACATATTTGCATTACTGTATGTTTCAGCTAAAAAATAGATAAAAATTCCAAGTTGTGTTGGATTCAGATCAAATCATCCAGGCAAGCTTCCAGAGAGTGGGCTGTTTCCCAAATGACAGTAATTTCATTAGTACACTTCCTGCAGCTCATGCAACATGCTAAACCAAGCACTTGGTAGTAGATGATGTTGTCTAAATATTTTGTGCTCCTATAATAAGGGTTTGACAAGTAGTTTAACTCTGTTTTCACTGAACTAAATAGGTGATTTACTATTAATATCAGTATGAAAGGAATCAATGCAGGTGCTTTATGCAACTGCAGTTTATGAAGCTTCATTTGTCTGTGCGTATTTTAAGGTTATTTTCTGTTAATCACCTCTTTTTGAAATGGAGGAAATTGGCCAAAAGTGAACACTGGATGGGGGTGATGCAGCTTTTTTGTTTCTGGGGCACAGGAAATAAGGACTATATTAAGGAAATGTGACACAGGGAATATATTAAGTGAGGAGGATTCACCAGGATATTGGCATGTTTTCACATCCTGTTGCAGTGTGTGGAGCTTTCTGTGTGAAAAGGTCAGAAAGCTGTGTAAAGAGCTCAGTATAGAAAATCCATCAGTTTTTCATCTATTTCATCATAAAATCTTTACTGCAAATTCTTCCTTTTTTTTCTAAATGTGCCAGTTCTGCCATTTTTCCTCTTCTAACTAAAACATGAGTGAATCCTGAGCAAGAACCACTGTTATCGACGACATTATTGCCATTATTTCCTTATATTCTTCATGAGGTTATAATTATTTATTTATCTCCTTTTTGCTGGTGGTGGCAATAATACATTACTTACAAACCCTGCCTCCATGTCCACCAGATGACTAAGGAACTGTTTCAGTATGGGTTTTTTGCAGAACCAATTTCAGTTTTGCACCCATATGTATTTGTCTGTGCACCTCTGTTATGGTGAGTACTTAAATGTGAGAATGTGTAAGAGGGTTTTGGGAGCAAATGAGATGAGTTTCAACATCGCTTTTTTCATGGTAAACAGCCCTTCACTACTGATCTATGTGTTTTATAATCCTCAGCTGTTAAATAAAGCTAAATCTGCCCTCACGTACTGTCAGATCTGGGAACAGAAAGGCAAAATACTAATGATCTTAAGTCATGGATGCTACACCATGAGAAATGCAATAAATCTTGTCTAAATAGTTTTATTATTTTGCTCTGTGCTGCACTTCTGCATATTTTCTAATAAATTATTACAGAAAATTGGCGTCCATTTGGAAATTCGGAGTGTCAATACGATTTATTAGAGCAAAACTTCATAGTAATTAAAATAAATCGAAAAATGCAGAGAAAATTCAGCTTTCTCATCAACTTATCCAAACAGACTATGGTGCTGTAGTCCAAAAACACTGTAATACATATTTTATTATCTTCAATGCTGATACAAATAATTATATAGAGTCAGATCTGTTGGGACTTCCAAGTTTCAGCCTCATTTTGTTGAGTCCAAACTGTTCAATAGCGTTGATTAAATGCCAGCAAGGGATCTGAGTCTGACATCACATAATAAAGCTGAGTCAAATATTAGTTCTGCACAATCCTGGCTCACTTTGCACCACCTTTGGGAATGCTTTAAACTTTTACTACGCAGTGATTTCAATTGCATTGTTAAGACCACTCTGTTCACATATTCCCAAAATTGGATGCCTAGGATTGTGGAGAATGTGCAAAAGTTCCTGATTTACATTTTATTTTCAGGAGGCCAGTTCAGCTCTGTTTGCATAGAGTTTATATTCTGAGTATGTCTGGTCACAATCCATTGAAGTTATTTTTTTCCCATCAGTAAACCCGGGTTTCAAAGGAGGGGAAGGAAATGCAATCACATTGCCAGTGAAGGATTGCCGTGGTGGTGGCAGGAATGTCAAAATCTTTCTTGTTTTCCAAGCACCTGGTTAGTTTTTTTTTCCCCTATCCTTACTTTTTTACCCTTTTTCATTATAGGTAACAAAACCCATCAGAAGCAAGCAAAATGCCATCAAGATAAGTAAATGTTAGATTAAGTTAAAAATATTTTATTATGCAGCATCTTCGTCTGTAACAGAAATTGAGATGAGATGGGAAATATTCATAGAGACTGGAATGTGGTTTTATATGCTACTAATCTGACAGAACATTTAGCAGCTTGTTCCAAACAGCACTTTCCCTAAATAGTTCTTAGACATAATTTGGAAATTAGAATAGTTGAAAGACCTTTACCTGTGAAGAGACTGCATGCAGCCTCCATGTCTTTGAAGTATTTTTAATTTCCTGGCATAGGGATGGGGTGTTTTGTTGTGTCGATCTTTGTGTCCTAGAATATTCTCATTTTTTCATTATCAATTTATGGTATTGAATTCACCTGAAATTCCTTTATTCTGGATCCTTCTTGACTTCAATTCCTCACATCTATTTACAAAGCAAATGAAAACATCTATCTTTGAGGAAGGACCAGAAGTAAGGAGCCTGGCTGTCTTGTATATTTACTTTCTATCATTATTTGTTGTTGACAGTTAATCTCATAATTTCTCTCAGTCAAAAAATGAATGCATGAATTAAAAATTTAATTGCATGCGGATCATTTTTTAGGGTTGTTCCTTGTGTACAGTCTCTGGTGTCAATAAAAAGCAGAGCTTACAGCGCAGCGTGAATCTCAGCTGGAATACTGGCAGGTTTTCTCTCTTCTGCTTACCCACTTATTCTGATGATCCTTGTTAAAATTTGCTGTATCTAAGGTGCCCACACTTTTGTCAAATATGGTTGCAATTTGTCAAATTGATTTGTAAGTTATTAGAGCAGCAGGTAAAGCAATAAAGACATGTGTGCAGCAGTGCAGAGCTGCTGAAGACTTGTTTTAATTAGAAAATCCAACCAATGACAATTCCTCTTGCTATTTTTGTTATCTAGTCTGTTCAGAATATGTTATTCTAAGATGATAACACTAGCAATTTCATTAGCTCTTTAAAAAAATAGCATGTTACTGGTGAACTATGATCACTTCTTTTAGCTTATGGTTCATAAAGCAAAAAATAAAATAAAAGAAATAAAAGAAAAAGTTAAAAGACCTAAAAACATAGTGAAAATCCCCTGTTCTGTCATTTATTTTCCTTTGGAGAGACACAAGTGAAGGTCACAAACATCGTCAAGTTCTAGTCTAGGATAGAATCGATGAAGCTTTGTCATGTAAAATATAGTGTAGTATACAAATAACTTCAATATTCTGTCACACTGTTCACATCCTATCACAGATTTTTATAAGGATCTGTCCTGCTTTGGGAATGCAGCGTTAATATGAGTCATTTCAGCTTTTTTCTCATGCTCTCCTAACTGCGATGAAATCTTATGTAAAGATGACAAAATTGTGTGATGCACTAATATTTCGGTTTGAGAAAAAAAGTTCAGAAGTTTTTTGGGATCAGACACAAAGAGCAACAGCAGTAAACTCAGAAGAGTAATCTCCATCATCACTAGAATTTATTTATACTGTAGCTCTGGAAACACAAGGATTGTAAAGTATTTTATAAACATTAATTAATCACATCTTACTGCAACAACTCTGTGGAGAAAATATAAATTATTACCCTTAGGTTTACGCATGGGTGACCAGGTAATTCACTTTAATTTCTCCCCTCCATGGCAAATTATACTTGTGCTCCTGTATATTCTGAATAATCTGGAAGGCTTCAAATCATTACATGTGTGTTCTGTCTGTCCCTCTTTCTTTTTTTTTCTTTTTTTTATCCCTTTTCACCCTTTTCTTTGCCTTAGCCATTCAGCTGTGTGTCTCTGGTAGAGCTTAACAGGGGTGGTGTTTGTCTATCCCTGTCTGTGGGCCAGTTATGTAAAACAGAAAATGGTCTGTGAAATAATTGTGAAAGCTTTTCTTTTTCTTTTTTTTTTTTTAAAGTAGGGATGAAGTAGACCACAGAGAGAAAGATGAAAGCAAGTAATATAATTACAAGACAAAAGTTAACTCAGCACTTCTTCAGCTGCATTGAAAAATAAGGTCTGGCATTATTGCTGGATTGATTAATAGTTTTCTTTTGTTTGTTTATGTTTTTTTTTTAAATTTTTGATTGAGACGAAAACTTTCAGCTTTAAAATACTGAGAAACACTGCTCAAGACATTATAGTTTCTGACCTACTTCCATCTAGGTAAGTAACCCAGAAAAAGTAAATTTACTTCTTATTAATTCCATTTTCCTATCATTTCTAAGGGGGGAAGTCAGTTTGTTGGTTTTTTTTTTTTTCTTTTCTTTTTTTAATTAGAAAAACAAAGTAGATATCGACTTTTTTTGACTGATTTTGTGGTTTATATTAATAACTTCTACTTCAGTCCTATGCATATGTTATATCACTCTCACAGTGGACAAATCCTTTGAGGTCACTGTGCTGTGGTAATAGATAAACAGTGTTCAAAACAGTGAATTTTAGAGGCTCTAAATGCCAATGGAAATTTCAATGGAAGTTTCTGACATCAGGCAGGAAGAAGTAGTCTGAAGGAGAGTAAAAGTCAGAAGGACCTGGAGGAAGCTGCATTTGTGCTGAGTCAGGATCTTGGACATGTCCTGTCTGGGGAATACTCCTGGTGTCTTCAAATATCTCCTGTCTCACATGCACCACATTTAGTCCCAGAAAGACACATGTGCTCTTTTGTGGGAGGCTCAGTGAGTCCAGTAGCTTGTCCAGCTGCAGGACACTCACTACCTGTATCTTCTCTTTGTGTTCAGTCACCCCAAGACATCCACGACGCACAGATCATTTGTTCTGCAAGTCTGACGTTTCCTAGATGTGCCAGGCTAACTGTGAAGTGTAAAACTCCTTTTCATGCATGCTGTGCATATGTCCCAGATTCCTACATATCTGGCAGCCTTATTGAATAAATTTTTCCTCACAGGGGGAAAAAAAAATCTAACCAAATAGGAGAATCTCCATTCATCTCCAGTCACGTTTTCCAGGTAGAGAAAAGAACAGTCCAGGTATGAGGGCATGCTGCTGAAAATTTCCCATCCCTGCTCCCTGTCTGCTCTTCCCCTCCTAGGGATCCTGAAAAACTGGAGCCCATTGGTCAACACTGCTGTTTAGGGAAGTATGCTTCTGTTTGCCTTTCTCCTCTGTCTTAGATTTGGCAGAGACAGGATGAACAACTGCCTTATTTTGTTTTCAGTTTTTACTGGAATATATTACAAAAAGGACAATCTTAAAAAGGAGAAGAGAGTAATTAACGTCAGTCTGTCTTTTTTCCCAGATGTAGATGAGCTGAGATGGTGTGAGACTAATCATTAATATGATCTGGACAAATGAACAAGAGATGCCAAACTGTGTGTAAAACCAAGTAGATCTGCTCATACCATCCAGTCATACCAGCTGCCGCTGGGTATTAATCATGGAAATGATCCACAAAATCCTGGCCAAGGCACCTCAGGGGGCTTGTGACAATAATTGATATTTTTGGCTGACCTCCATTTGTTCCTTTAAACTTGAAATTTATAAGACTTTCCTTCAGCCTTACTTACTAGCAATTGATGTCATCCCCACACAGTGGTGATTCCTTGTACCGGTGGATCAAAGTCCTTCTGACATAATGGTGTACTTACCATTTCTGCTAGGTAGCTTCTATCCAAAGTCCTAATGTGTCTCCCCTTTGTCATTTTCTGCTACTGGGTTGAATTTGAGCAATTTTCAAACCCCAATGGGATGACCACAATGAAGAGTGCTTCGTATTTGATTATGCATTTTCTGGCACACACACTGTGCCAGCATTAAACAATTCTAGAAAATATGCACTATAGACTTGACAATTATTGTATCTCAGCATGTGGCTGTCTGTGGTTTTGATGGCTTCCAAACAATGGTATGTGAGCCAGACTGCATGAATAGCCTCGTGTTGTTGAGCAGCAGTAATGAGAATGTCAGTTAAGAGCATTAAATAAGCTTTCCTTAGTCATTTACAGGATTTATGTAAGTATCTGGTCATTTGTCAACTTCATATTACAGGAGACGAGTGTCCTATATTTTAGTATCAATGGGTTTTACTGGCATGTTCAAACAGGAGAGGAGGCAGAAAACAGGACCGAGTTCCAGTTATGCTCTCCTTAAAGTTAGTGTTGCAAGCAATATAGGAAAGCAATACAGACTCACTTATGGATAAGGAAATATCTGTAACTAATACTACTTTGTTCCCATCCACAATTATCTAAATTTCATGTACTATGTGTTCCACTGCTGCAGTAACTATAAAACAATAAAACTCCACATGCAGCATCTAATCATATACACCACAAGCCATGCTGATGCCTATTTACATTTGAAGTGCTGAGTCCAAAATACAAATACATAGCACTTTGCCTTTGGAAAGAATGTTTATTTAGGGTTTCTTATTTATTCAGCCAAATTAGATGTTGCTGAGTGCAAAACGCTCCACATAGTGACAAGCCAAAGACGTGTTTGTTAATGGTTTCATACCATCTCACACCTGCAGATGGAAAAACTGAGCCAGAGCCCAGCAACCAGAAAAATATGGGATCAGAAGAGAAACAGAAGTAAGAACATGAATTTTTTGTCTTTAATTGCTTGATTCTCTGAGCACACTACAGTATTAAACAGGTTTCAGTGAAACACCTTTTGGTGATCCACCGGGAAACAAAAAAAAAAAATCCTTTAGATTGTAAAAGTAGCTTTGGAACAGGTAACTTGTTTATCATAAAATCACAGAATCCTAGAATGATTTGAGTTCAGAGAGACCTTAAAGACCATCTGTTACCACCCCCACTGCCACGGGCAGGGACATCTTCCACTATCCCAGGTTGTTCCAAGCCTTCTAGGGATGGGGCAGTCACAGTTTCTCTGGGTAACCTGTGGCAGAGCCTCACCACCCTCTCAGTAAAGAATTTCTTCTGTATACTAACCTAAATTACCCCCCTCTCCATTTGTACCCATCACTCCTTTTCCTATCATTACAGTTCCTGACAAAAAGTCCTTCTGGTTTCCCTGTAGGACCCATCCAGATACTGGACGGCTGCTGTGAGGTGTCCTTAAAGCCTTCTTTTCTCCAGGCTGCACAGCCCCAAATTTCTCACCTGTCGTTGCACAGGAGGTGTTCCAGTCCACTTATCGTCTTCATGACCTCCTCTGGACTTCCTCCAACAGCCTCATATCCTTTTGTTGGGGGCCACAGAGCTGGAGGCAGCACTGCAAGTGGGGTCTCAACAGAACAGAGCAGAGGGGCAGAATCCCTTTCCTTGACCAGCAGCCCACATGGCTTTTGATACAGCCCAGGACATGGTTGGCTTTCTGGGCTACCAGTGCACACTGCGGGGTCATTTTTCATCCAAAAACACCACCAACCCTTCTCTGCACAGCTGTTCTCAATCATATCTCCACCCAACCTGTGGGTGTGACTGGGGTTGTTGCCGTCCAGGTGCAGGACCTGGCACTTGGCCTTATTGAACTTCATGAGGTTCACACAATTCCACCTCCCAAGCCTGTCCAGGTCCCTCTGGGTGGCATCCCTTCCATCCAGCGTGTCACTGCACCTCACAGCTTGGTGTCCTCGATTACAGCTTTCACAGTCAGATAACATGTGAATAGTGGTCTGAATTCTGCATCATGAGCATCTGAGAGGATTTCAGGGTGTTGTTTTTGGACTTTGCATGCTCCAGAGGGTTCAAACTCTGCTCCATGAGTTTAAACCCTCTTGGATGAATGATGACTCATCTCTAAAACCCTTATTTCTTACTTTAACAGCTGGGATTTAACCACAATCTGGTAAAAGGTACGTAGGGAGAATTACAGCAAAAACCCATGAGAGAAAGGCAAGTAAAAGAGAGTATCAAAAAGCACCTCTGGCACATAAAATATTACTTTTATTTTATTTTCTCATTCTTTAGGGGAAGAAGAAGGGAAAGTAGGTTTTCTGATAAAGAAAACTGTATTTCAAAATTTCTTTGAATATCACATGATCTCTAAAAACAAATTCATTATTTTTGTCTCATTCTAAGGAAAAAAAAACTAAATCCATATTTCCCAACATGATATAATTATTATCACCAACTTCTAACACAAAAATAAAGAGATTATATATCTAACCCAGTGTCACAGTGAGGATTTCTTTTTTAGCAAATGCTCTCTCAGAAAAAGATTACAAAGACCTTCACTGTGGCCAGAATACATCAGACAACCTTCTGATGGCATTGTCCTTGTTTGTCTCTCTTTCTTGATATAAAAAATGGGGTCAGTCTGGCATGTGGAACTTAAAATGCCTCCAGTATATTTCCCCACCTGCAGGTATTATGGGGTCAGGAGGCTGAGGCTATATTTATCACTATTTCTGGAAACTTGCATTATTCACTTTAAATATTTTAGGAATGATCTCACTGGAATGTGAATATCATAGTGAAGTGACTTTCTCCTTAAATATTAATGAAAAAGAAAGCTGAAGGTAACAATGCTGCATAAAAATCATAAGCTATGTAAAAGGGGCTCTTTATTAATATGCTCCCCTGCTCCCATGGCTGGTATAGTAACAATCCCATGTTTAGAAAACTTTAAAATAACATCTCTCCGGCAGGCAACCTGGTTACAAAAGGACTGATTTGATAACCAGATCACAAACATGACTTTGGTCAGCTTTGAGCTTGTTTAAAATGGATTTTGTTTCAGTTTTTACAGCTAACATTGCATTTAAAATAGTGACTTAGTTTTTATTTTTGTTTTCTCTGTCCATTATGGTATAAATCCAGTCAGACTCAGGCCCTCTAAATGAAGTTTTCTGATGAGCTCTAAGTTCAGCATGTGGAAATTAATGAGTTGGATATAAATAAAGCAAGTATTAAAAACACATTTGAGGGGAAAAAAATGTGTTAATAGGCTTGAAATGTTTTTTACTCCACAACTGAAGTACCAAAAATCACTTGAAAGAGTTGTGAGGAAACCAGTTCTGATCCAGTGATTTCCCCCTCCTCCCCCAGTCTGTCTCAGGATTGTTACAAGAACTGTCAAATTTGCTGTGAGAAATGAGGGTTAGAGACCTGAATCTATACATAACAGCTAATAGCCCAACCATCACCTGCCATGTGAGAGAGCTATTTTACATTTATTTTATTCTTTTACAGATCAAAGGCTTGAACCTTCTGATTTGTAGTTTCAACTCCTAAATACAATCTACAACAGAAAGATGTTTCTAACTCTCTTTACATGGAGCATTCCCAGCTTGTCCAAACACTTAGTACCAATTAAAGACAGAAACTAAGACAGATCTCCATGTGAAATAAGATCTAAAAATTATTCCAGGGCAATCTCTTGAATTTTTTAGCTCAATTCCATTCAGGACACAAAATTTCAAACCGTAAAATACAATCTCTAAATGTGCCCGGTGGTTTACAGCCTGTAGTTCTGACCTTTTCATGTGTGTCTGTGTCTGAATGAGTAAACCTCTCCAAACTGTGTTTTCATGACTTAGATATGCATGTTTTGCACGTTTTGACTCAGTTAAAATTATCCTTGTCCTGTTGATCTAAATGCCCCAAGGTGAAGTGCTCTCCTGGAAATCCGGCTTTGGTGATGTTCAGACGCCGAGAAACATCTGCCTCAACCCTCTGAGGCTCGGCACAGAGAAATAAAATAGAACACAGGGTGTCAGGAGACAGGAATTCAGAGGACAGACCTTTGAGAATCTGTATTTTCAAAGGCAAACTGAGTCATTTCTACACAATTAGTTTTTTCATGAACCTTTTCATAGGTGGAGGCCTGAGAACATACTGTGTACGGAGGGGTTTTTATGAAGTTACGTTTCCATCTGGAGCCATAAAAAGGCAATCCTAATCTAACACAGGGGCTACAACATGGAACAAATGGTGCTTTAGTGCCTTTTTTTAAAGGAATTCAACCTGTCCCCTTTATTCAGTTTGTTTTCTTTAGCCCAAAAACACCAGCAGTGGAGAGGGCAGCAGCTCCCAGCACGTGGGGACCTCTAATCTTAACCTCCTTCTGTGCAAAAAATGGCTTAGATTGACTTAATTATTTAATATCCCCTCTCTGACACAGGCTAGTAAAAAAGATCAGCATGTTAATGCTCCTTTCTAGCACTTTCTTCCCAAAAGCCTTTAAGAAACTCATGAATATTTAATGCCTCTCAGTCAGTGCCGGGGAGATGGTACCATTAAGGGTGAAACCAAATGCCAGTTGTGTGCGCGCATCCCAGAGCTGCCCAAAACCTTGCAGCAAAACCTCCTGGAATGGCTCTGCCCTCCCAGCTCAGCCTTTATGGCCAAGCACTAAAGGACAGGGTTTTCCTGTCTTTCTCTTTTCCTCTTTTCCCTGCTTTGTTTTTTTCCCCACTGAAGAAGGGAAAGGATCACTCAGTGGAAAAATCAACCTGTGGACATGTGTGTTATTTTTATGCCTGACATCTGCTCCAAACTGTATAAATGGGCCCGTGATAATGCATAAAAAGTATAAAAAGTATTCAGTTTTAAACACGGGGAAATTATGTTCACTCACTAGGGAACAGCAAGTCTGTCTGACTTCTTCTATTTTCCTAGACACATTAGAAAAATACCCATTTTTTCACTTGGCATTCTGTATGAATTTGCTAAGGTAAGAGTGGCTGATTTTTGATGTGTCTGTGGTTAATGTACACTCTAATATATGTGCTGTAAGTTTTGCTTTTTTGTCTGTCGCTTAAAATGAAATAAGAAGAATAATCCACCACGTTCATAGGTTTAAGTGGATCAATATTTGCTGTAAAGTAGTAAGTCTTAACATTAGGTTCTGTAAAAAAACCCACACCTACCACTAGGTTTTTAGATGGAAAAATTGTCTTTCCAGTAATGTTTTCTTCCTTTTCATTATTTTTGCATTTCAAATATCCATGGATTAAAAAAAAAGTAATTTTACTAACTGAGCTTGTTTCATTTTAAATAAACACCCAATAAACTGGCTGAAGACTCAAGGTGGCAAATCTATTAAAATTTTGCATTGCATTATGGAAATGGTGGTTTTCTTGGTTCCTGTCTTTCCAGTTCTTCTGAGGCTACAGTCTGTGGGGAAGTACATGCTCAAAGAAACACATTGCCTAATCTAATGTTATTTTTTTCACTTCTCTAAAAGGGCAAAGTAATGGAAATTATTATTTGATAAGACAGTCTGGCTCTTAATTGTGATATAAGCATAAGGAATTCAAACTACATCAAGTTGCACTAAAGACTTTGAAAAATTAAGATAGCAGCATTTTCAAATATCAGACCAGCTCCATTATTTGTTTAAAAGTTAATCCTAAACCTATTTGAAGATTCAGTATTATTCTGAGTCTCCTTATTTTTTCATTAAAACACTAAGTTTTTTTTAATCTGTAAATCCAGGTGTTAATTAAAAAAACTGCTGTCAAAATGATTTTTTTTTTTAAATCTTAGCTTTCAATACTAAGTAATCCTCATAGAAGATAGGATCCAAGCGAGTTAATTTTTCTCAAGAAAATGACAAAGACTGAAGTTTGAAAAATGTCAGCTGTAAAAATGGAAAAGGTAATCTCGTATCTAATGAGGGTCTCATAAAGGCACTGTTTTGTCTCTGCTTTTGATTTTAACAGACAAGCAGCAGTATAATAATACACTTATTTTGACAGACAAAAATAATACGATAGTATATTGATAGACAAATTGGTTCCATAGAAAACTAATATTTGATAGACAGGCATATAAACAACAATCTCTAAAGTTTAGCTTTTGTGAAAGATTTTCCATGAACTTTGAGCCATAGTAGGTATTTAAACTGTATCTTAAGCCACATCAGAAATGCTGAGGCCACCCCAGTGGAGCCCAACACTATTTGGGACAGGGAGGAAGCACATGTAGGGCCCAGCCACAGTGCTGGAGAGTGAACACTGCTGCCCTTTAAGGAAGTAGCATTCAAGTCACTTGATGTGTTATGTGACTCAGTTCCCACTTTGAAATGTACTTTCAAATTGTTCCATTAAGTTTTATGTTGAGATTAAACAAATAGCAGACTGTGAGAAGTTGGGTACAGCAGAACACATGAAGATTAAATAGTCCACCTACTTCTTTTCAGCAAACAACAGTAAAATGCAATAAAATAGAAGTGTAACCAGTTAAAAGAGGACATGACTCAAAAATGTTCATCTGTGGGCTGAAGACCAACATGAAAGAATGTGATCCTAGAAGAGTTTTCTTTATTTCTGATGGCTTTGTGTGGCTGACAGTGCGTTCATAAGCCATGTGAACGGGACTACTGGCACCTCCCAGGTCCTGGGGGATGCTTTTGATCTAACGAGGTGGTGCCATTATCAGAAAGGCTGTGGTGGAACTGCAATATCATTGCACACTGTCAATTTGGTTTTGCATGAGCTGCTTGGCTCACGACGCTCTAAATTTAATACTGTGCTACAGATAAACCAGAATAAATATTGTAAGAACAAAGCTGTCACAGAAACACACTCGGAGTGCTTCGACCCCATTCAAAGGCCCTTCAGTATAATTGTCTCTGACAGAAGGCTCCTGTGCAGTAAGTACTTTAGTTGCCAATGACCTTAAACGCGATTATCATTAGCCTTCTTGTAATACTGCCTCTCCCTTGAACTCAAATTACTGTGCTCCTCAGATGGCTTTGTAAAGAGAGTTCAGAGTTGCAGCTAGCATAATTCAAACTGTTTTAATCAATGCTGTGTCCTTTGTAAATAAAACTGCATTCTAACATATGCCATAATAATTACATCCGTAATTTGTTAGAGTTATTGAAATAATTTTTGACTATACTAATTTGAATTACAGTTGAAATAAGCAGATTATAATATATATATCAGCATCAAGTCTGAAGTTAGCTTTTGTTTAAGCCAAGAATTTGAATAACGTAACCAGGTTTCAGAGGGGGGAAATCTGTCTTCACTGAAAGTGAAATTCACCTGTGATTTCTATACCTTTCTAACCTCAAAAAGAAGATAAAAGCATGTGCCTTTTTCCTGGCTCCACTGAAAGTACCCAAAGATGATGTCTTACCAAAGGCCGATGAGCACACAGCAAAAGAGTAGAGATCTCATCAGCCACAGGATGCCTCTGCGGAAACTAATTTCCAGCAGTGGCTGGAGCAAGTTAATTACTATAAAAACTTCTCATGCTGTAAATCAGTAAGTAAAAGTCCTCTAAAAATAAGCCTCTTCAGATATATTTTAGATTTTAGTAATTGCAAGACATAGAGGCATTAAAAATAATGAGAGACAGGCACAGATTTTCTCAAAAAGAGTTTTCCTTTACATAATCTAACCCACTCTTAAAGGGGATATATTTCTCCTCTTCCTACTTGAAATGAACAATGGTTTCCTGAATCTCACCAGTTTTATTACTAGAAAAATTATGGGCTTTTTAACCTAGATATGTTAATTTATTATTATTTATTGGCAATTTATCACTGTCATTTTTGCATGAACCCTCTTCTCCCTCCCTGGCTTGTTAAAGGGTACATTTTTAAGGCCCAGGATTCACAGGGAGTAAAGGCTATAATTAAGAACAGTAGGAATTTCATTAAATTCATTACTTAGAGAATTAATTGTTATTAATGAATTATTACATATTATTGAAAAAAAAAACATAAAAAGACATAACATCCAGAATGTACTATCTAGTACGTGCTACTAGATAGAAATTGTGTAGTATTTACCTCTGTTTCACTAAACTTAGTCATATACTGTTAATTTGATTGATTTTATAGCATATTAATTTCTAAAAATAGAACTAATAAATAAACAAAAAGCACTCGTAATGCCTGTCCTGACTAGTCTTGGAGAAATAAAATAAATTAATAAATCCTCTCCAGTAATATAATTCAGCTTTCAAAAAGATAATGGGTGCCTAGGTAGCCAGCATCTTATCCATTTTGCAATTATAACATTCATCCTTTTCTTCTCAAATGTCACTGGCATTTCCTACGTGCACCATATCAAATGATTCACTGAAGTCCAAACAAATGAGATCTAACATATTCCCCCAGAGGAAACCAGTTATCTTCTCAGTGAAAGATGCCCAGTTAGTTCAGCTTGGCTCAAATCTGATATTAAATATTATAAGAAGTCTTCTTTCCATGCCCTTATTTGTTAAATCTCTGAGGGCAAGCTCCCAGGCCTGTCTCCCATTATAAAAAGTGGAACTGTTTCTTTTTTTCTCAGATATCATGCTCCATGTTGTGTGCAAGACATACTTTACCATCTCTGTGTTAGCAGGCCATTGTATTCTTCTCTTATTTGTGCTCACATGTGAGTATGTATATACATATATATATATGTGTGTGCAAAAGATTTTCTACTGCAAGTCTCACTTGCACATTGATTTAGTATCTCAGATCCCATCACCAGCAGTTTCCGTGAAGATTTGATCTAGGTTTGTTTCGTGTTGTTAAATTTTTCTCCCTAAAATTAAAGCCTGATTCGCACAGGACTCAGTTCTGTGAAGGGCTCTACACCTTGTTAATGCAGGGTGGACTGAGCCAGGTAGTGATATTTTTCTGTATCTATAGCTTGTTAACATGGCATTTTAGTTTTTCCTGTTTCAAGTTTTTGCTCTTATTATAATGTAACATCCAATATTAATAAATTATACTTGACAATGACATTTCAAGTTAGGCATCCAAGGGATGAATATTCAAAGCTAATTGCATTCTGGTTTGGTAGGGGTTTTTTTTTGAGTTTTGGGTTTCTTTGATTGAGTTTTTGGTGTTGTTGTTTCTTCTTTTTTAAGAACTTGCTGATAAATTTCAGTCTACAGATTTAAAATACAATGATAACACAATTTCCAGAAATTATTCTTAGTTCTACAACATCATGAAGGTCAAAACGTGTCAGAAGGACCCATGCTTTGTGAGCAGAAGGCTCACTGAGCTATTGGGTGGAGACTGGGGTGACGTTATTGTCTTTTTTTTTCTTTTTTACCCCTTCACCTACTTTCTCTCAGCTTCCTACATTCAGAAGCAAACTTGGATAAAATATTATTTCCAGAAAAAAAAACAACCAACCAAAAAAAACCTGAAAACAAAACCAAAAACTCAACAAACAAACAAAACCGAACATCCAATCATTATTTGTAGGAGAGAAACCTCAGATTTTAGACCTTTGCTATCTAAGCACATGCATAAGACACTAATGATAGAAGTCCCAATGCCACGTGGTTCACTAAAGCATCCGATTTACATCAAGCCAGCCAAAAGTACTAAAATTGCTGAGCAGCAACTCTATTTTATTAGCCAGCTGTGTTCTCATACCAGGTCTCACTAGAATGACTTAAAGTCTTCTCGCCATGAAGTTGATAGGTGGTACTTACCTCCTAAAGGGAACAGTGAGGAGAATTTGATTATAATGAGGCTTGTGATGGAAACAAAAGAACAATCACCAATAGCTATAAAACAGCAGGCACTAAAATTTATGGTGTCTGGACTTGTAATTTCACTCACTCACCTTCAGGGAATGTTCCCTCCCTCCCAGACACTCTCTCAGGGGTTCAGTCTCCTGGTTTTGCTCCCTGAGGTGACAGAAGAGTCACAACTTTTTTCAACAGTGCAAGAATTTGTATCAAAGCTCTTCATTTATGGGGAAAAAAAAGTTTATCAGAGCAGGGAATTCTGAATTCTTTCATTACGTCTTACTCAAACTGACAAATACCACAGAGAAATAGTGAATTCTTAAGTCATGGTCACTTCTTGTGATCCAACTACTATAACTCTGTGCCTTTCCAGGAATGATTTATGACCACGTTAACTTTATAACCAGGTTAATATACATACAATTCCTAACATAAAACACAAAATAAGGTGCAAAAAACTCTTCCGCCTACAGGTAGTGCACAAATGCCTTGCATGAAAACAGCCATGGAAGGGGTTGGGACAAGATGATCTTTGAGGTCCCTTCCAACCCAAGCCATTCTGTGGTCCATTTGCAGGACCATTTGCAGGAAACCCTAGAAGTTAACAGAGGAGGAAAAAAGTGCCAGAAAGAAAACTGTGTTGCAAATATGCCCCTGCTGGGTACAGAGGAAGATGAAAGGGCTGCGTAACTCTAATGTGAGAAGATAATAGGTTGGGGGATGCACAGTGGAGTATGGAGACCAATTAGAAGGGCTCATTCATACCAAATATTGCATTTTTTTTTTACTGTTACCTTCTTGGAGGTTAATGGCAGTGGTTTCAAGTAGTATAAAATTATACAGTGCAGGGTTGCAGAAAAATCTATTCTTATGTCCATTATTATGAAGATTCTCATAAATACCATTGCCTAAAATGTGGAAAAAGAGAGGGTAATCCACCCACAAATCCTAAATGACACCCATTGAGCAAAAAGGCGCCCCTGGTAAGGGGTTACTTTGGACTGTTCAAGAAAATTACAGCAGTCAGCTCAGCACACAGTTGAAATCTCTAGTTCTCTACATCAGAGTGAGTTTTAAGATGATTTCAAGAAAGTTAATGAAGTGTCTCAGCAAATATTCATTATATGGAGCTTTTCCTATGTGTGCAAGACAGCGTGAGAAATCCAACCCCTAAATTGCTTATTTAAAACATTTGAGAGCACAAATGTGCCATTGAAGGGAAAATTTCATTGAAAGCTGAAATGATTTCTCTACTATTTTTCTCTCTAGGACCGGAATTCTTTAGAAATACACTAGGCATAACAGAAAAAAATGTGAGCATAAAGCATCCTATCTCTCTTTAACTAATAGTCTCACTGAGGAGGACCCTTATTGCGACGGTTGTATAGGGATGGGGAGACTCCAGGTCCTGGGATTTTCAGCCCATTACCTGGAGGGGAGATCTTCCCCTCCCCCACCAACGTGGTCCCCATGGGGCCTGGCCAGGACCCACACAGAGACCACACAGGGAGAGAGCCAAGAGAGAGCTTATTGTTAGGGGTACAGGTTTATGTAGGTTTTGGGGGTTTTACAGGATAACCAGTTGGAGGTCTCAAGGGGTCCGCAGGAACACCAATAGGGGTAAGAGTTAAGGGGTTAAACAAAGCCAATGGGAAGGCTTCCTGATATCTCCCCAGGACATTCCTGCATGGGAGATAAGGGTCATCGAAGGGGGTTTTGGGAAGAAGAAATAGTGAGTTTGCAGAATATACAAAAAAAGCCATTTTGTCTCACAAGTCCACCTCTGACAGGGCTTTTTCCATAGGTCTACTGCTACACCTTATTCCTGTGGTTTTCTAGGGCAGCTGCATACACAGAAAATTTGATGTCTTCTGTTCAAATTGCTGCTCACAAGAACCCTGAAGTCCTTCACTGCAGAGAAAATTCCCAGGTGCTTGACAATTACCTTTGTTGAACTTCACAAGATTCCTATGGGTCCATTTTTCCAGGTTGTTAGGTGTCTCCAAAGGGAGATGAATCATTTAGTGTGTCAGCCTATCCTCCCAGCCTTATACCAGCACTGCACCATCATGCCCATGTCCTTCATCTCTGGAAGAATTCCTCAGTTGCCCAGAAGAACCAGGCCTTGTATTTCTGAAGTGACAGATTTTAGCCTGGTTTCTTAAAGGAAAAGGGTTCCTGTAGTTATGATCTCGTTCTGGTTGTCTGGCTGTCCAACTCTCAGTAAATTTAACTCCTCTAATATCCTTTAATGTTCTTGTCAGATTCAATGAAATTTGAAAGAAAGACTTCATTCTGAAAGACATAAAGTTCCTGTACATCTGGGCAAAGGAAAGAAAGATTAAATGCTAATACTTAAGAAAAGGTAGAGAAATCCCAGCATTTATCCATTCAAATTTGGATGTCAATAGTAGATGGAAAATGAACATAATACATACTTGCAGCTTGCATGCATGATATTCCAAATCTTTCCCAGGTATAATCTGAAAAATATCTGGACAAAGAAGATGGAAATATTTGAGGCATTGGGAAGATAAATTATTTATGAACGAAGGGTATTATATGGAGCTAAAAAGGGGGCTAGGGAAGAGATGTACATAAGATCATGTGAGAGGAACCGGATGGTACTCACTTATGAATAAGTTTAGGAGTTCTGAGGGAAATGTGAAACTGGGAATCGCTGGAAACAGTGGAAGGGTTCAGAGTTATTGCCAGTAGAGGGGCAAAGTAGATAAATTACATAATAAACCACTAACTACTTTCATTAGTTCCTTTATTCACTAATCAGCTTCTAACTATTGTGGAACCTGTTTGACAATAAGCATTTCTGCTTCTTTGCAAGTGTCTTCTTTCCTGCCAATCAGAAAAATTGTGGTATAAGTATGTAATTTAGACTGATGGAAGAGGGGGTGAAGAAAAGAAGTAGAAAGATTGAAACAAACAAGAAAAATTAACAAGTTGAAAATAGGGGAGAAATTGTTAACACTCACTGTAGAGGTAAACAGGTGGTATAAACAACAATATGCTGAAGATTGATTTTTTTTAGTGGGAAAAGGCCTCTGAATAAGAGATTTTACTACTGTACCTGTGACTTTATCCCACTTACTTTATTCCACAAGTCAAGAATTTGTCCTTGTGCTGAGTGTAACTGTTGAGCTGAAGCACTTTATTTGCAAATGTGTATTTTGTATTGGATTTTTGCTGTTATAATTACAAATAATCCAATTAAATGTGGTGACCTTTTGGTGGGGAGATTGCGTTTGTGCAATGTTAAATGCAGGGGATAGCTTTGTCAAGACGGCCATGGAGCTATATATAATAGATGGGGAAAAATACTGCTATTACCTACCAGGATGTGTCATTTGCTTCCACACTTAAAGGGAGAAGCTGTCAGAAGCAGATTAATGCTGCTGGGTTCTTCACTAGAGTCCAAATCAAATTGCTGTATATCAGCTGGAGAGAGTTGGGGAGCAATTGGCTATGACAGCTTCTTTTAGGTACCTTTTTTATTTTTTCTCTTCCAAAACTGTTTCCACCTGTTGGGAAGCATCACAGAAACCAGTCACACCATTTTTGTTTCTTGTTAGGTTCCCCCATGCAAGAGATAGTCACTGTTATGAGAAGACCATTTTCCTCTCACTTTCATACTATCTCTGGATCATTATGGAAGGGTAGTGTTATGCAGACGTTTTTTGCCATGATGTGATCAACATCATTGTCATTTTCTGGTCTCCTGTACAGAGTTGTTCCAGCTATTTATTGTATCACATCCTTCATAGAACTCAACAACGTGCATTACTCACCTTTCCTACTATTTGATGTTTTTCCCTTGCTAGAAAATGAGATTGTTTCTATCAGTGTCCAGCCCGAAATGCCTCCCCTGGGCCTTGAACCAGTCTTTTTTTACTAGCAAAATGCAGCTGCTGGCTCTCTCTGTAAACATCCCCCTTTTACAGCTCAGACATTTCCTCTCTCCATTTACCATCACCTCAAATGTGGCATCCTTTGTACACCTGTTACTGACTGAACATCTTTTACCCATTATACAAGCAGTGGTGTGGGCTGCATCAAAATGAACTTGTTTCCTGGGAACTGATCAAACTTTTAATAACACACAGAACACAATGCTTTCCTAATGTTTCTCTCCTCTACACCAACATTTTTTGTTCCTTTCAGTTCTCTGATGCCCTCCTCTTGTCTCTTTCTACCCGGTTCACTGTTTACAACATCTGCAGCAGCTTTTATCTCTTTGCCACTTCTTTTTCTTCTTCTCTCTTCTTGTAGAAATCTCACTGGCATGGTTTGTCTTTTTAAGGCATTGATATGATATTTTAAAAAAAGTCAGCTACATATCCACTTTTTAACACATTTTTCTTGACAATTTACAGTATCTCTTCCTCTGGGTTGTGTGTGGTGCCAGTACAACTCATCTGCTCTGATATGCTCCTTTTTTTCAGTATTTATATAATTTTTGGTTTTGTTTCACCATTCCTCACTTGTTTTTATTCTATGGGCAATTTTACTTAATAAATTAAAAAATGCATGGACAAATCAGTGATATATATTTCCACTCTGACATGCATCTGGATTGCCAAAATCATCTGGTTTAGTTTATAGAGAATTAATTTGTATTTTTCCCTCTTTATTTTTTCAATGTAACTTGTATGCCTAATGGAGCCAGCTGCTGGTCCAATCCAATTTCATCTCTGCTGCAAAAAAAATTTACTGCAAAACCTTGTTTTGCAGGAAGATGAAAAACATATCCTGTAAATCTTCAGTAACTGCACAGCAGGTCTGAAGGATTTGGAGGATTTCTCTTGTCTTTTGGAAGCATTCACCAGCCAACAGTTCTTGCAGGCCACTCTATTGCAACAAATGCTCTGCTGTGCCCAGTATCAGCCCTGTAGTTTCTTGCATCTGAGCTGAATGAACTGTGAGACATTGACTCTAATGTACCAAAAGTTTTTTCATGTCTCATATGTATCTCAGACAAAGTTTGAGCAATTGGAGTACTAAACTCACACAAAATTACGGGACCTGGTTCCAATCAATAATCACACCGTGGAAAATCAGACTCATTAATCATGTCATGAAATCACAGGCAATCACAACCTTTGTAATTAGTGCTGTTTTGTGTTAGAGGGTGAGTGCATTCTGTATGGAGCTCCTGGTGCAGCAGGTTGAGTGAGGAAATTAGGCACATTTATTTACGCAGCTTATACATAAAATCACAGAATGGGTTGGGTTGGAAGAGACCTTAAAGACCATCTTGTTCCAACCCCCTGCCAGGGGAAGGGACACCTTCCACTATCCCACGTTTCCCCAAGCCCCATCCAACCTGGTCTTGAACACTTCCAGGGATGGGACAGCCACAGCTTCTTTGGGCAACCTGTGCCAGGGCCTCACCACCCTCACAGACAAGAATTCCTTCCCAAATTCCCATCTAACCCTGCCCTCTGACAGCGGGAAGCCATTCTCCTTTATCCTGCCACTCCAGGCTCTTGTCCAAAGTCCCTCTCCAGCTCTCTTGGAGCCCCTTTAGACGCTGGAAGAGGCTGTAAGGGTTCCCTGGAGTCTTCTTCTCTCCAGGCTGAGCACCCCCAGCTTTTTCAGCCTGTCTGCATAAGAATATATATTAAATGTGTATGCTAATATTGAGCTTTGGTTTAGATATCTCTGGGGGGTTAGACTCAAAGTCAGGTTAATTTGTACCAAGTCCAGCAATCAGGCTGATCTCATGTTTTATCCCAAAATACTTTTCAGCACTAATGGTTATAAACCACTTGTTTTTGTTAACCAAATCCAAAGCAGTTTTGTACTTCTAGTTAAAAGGGCATTTCAGCAAGGAAAAAAATGAAATTTTCTATTTGGATTTTGTATTTCTATCTGTGAAATCAAAGTCAAGAGAATAATAGCTGTTTTCTAATTTAATAGTAGTCTAAGACAAGGTATAGAAGCTGTGGATGACCTGCAAATATAGAAGTTGTGACTGACTGTGTTTCTGGTTAGGACCTTTGAATACATTGAAAATAAATTGAAATAATTTCTTTATTTTTACAAGACAATGTGTAAGTTTCCTTTTGTAATTTCTATAGACTTTTATTGGTTTTATTTTTCTTTAAAACTATTTGGACGGTTGACACTTTTCAGAAGACCATGCACTTAGCTGTCAAATTCTCTTTAAAAAACAAAAAAAAAGCTTTTCTGTGATATTCCCATTTGCCATGTGCTCTATTCTGTGTAAGCCAGGATGGCTCTATCAGTCTCCTTTCTTCCTTCAAAGCCAGGGGGATGTCTGTCTCCTGCTGATTTAAGTACAATAAGGAAGTTTTATACAGTTTTACATAGTCTACTCAACAATCACACAGCTACTGCACTGCCTTCCACTACACGAGAATATGTTGTATTTGATAAGCTCTTGGTGACTGCTGCCGAACAGAATGCAGCATGCTTTATTATCGATTCCAGCCAAGTACACACATTTCATCTTTCCAGTTCACTCAACAGCACCTTTTCCTTCAGTTTTGGTTCAGCAGCACCGCAGCTCCCCAGCCTGCCCTGCCACTTTGCATTCAGCTGTGTTTTCTGGCTAATAACTGTCACACAACGTCCCAAAAGCCTCCAGTGAGAAGCAGCCCCTTCCTCCCTTCGGTCCCATCGTGGTCCCTCCTCGTCCCAGGTCACTGGTTTCTCATCTGAAGGGAAACCTCTCTGCAAAGGCTCTGGGTTTGGTCTGCTGTCTGTCTGAGTGCTATTCTCATTCACTTACTCTATTTTACTAGGAATGACGAATGATCCCTGCTTTCCATACGCAAAGATTACTAGTCTGAGGAAAATGAACAAGCAGAAGCAATAGTAACTGCAGCAGGACTGTTCAGCCTTTATTCAAATGTAGGCTCAGATTTCCTGGGAAGCCTTTGCTAGCACAGCATAAAGAAAGGCCTTATTTCTTTTAATTTGCCTTCTAAATCTTACACAGGAGTGAAAAATGATGAAAAACAGTTGGAAAAGGAGCTAAAAATAGGCAGGCAAAGGATGAAAAAACAACAAGTAATGAAAATATATCTATGGGTATCCCTACATCACCAGAGGCATTGTTGATTGGTGATAACTTTGTGATAACCTGAAAAGATCACCAACCCATCAGTTGGAGGATGTTTGGCACTAGATGATCTTTAAGATCCCTTTCAACCTAAACCATTCTATGATTCTATAAAGCCATGATTTGGGGCAGGAAAGGGAGATGATGGAATTACTTTCCAGAAGGATAAGGAGACCTTGTATCTCACTTTGAGTGTGGTTCATCTCTGCCAAACATAAATATCTTAAAGTGATATGCATTCTTTAAGTGAGCTTCTTTTTACAGCTAATATATTCAGCAGGTGTATCTACCAAATATTAAGTTTTTAGTCTGAAACAGCTGCTTTGGTTCTCTCTGCAGTCAGTCATGCTGTCTGGATGTTCTGATTTTTAGAAGAAGAAGAAGAGAGAAAATCGTATCAGTTTTACGGAATCAGCCTGACAGTAACCCTCAGTGAGAGAGCTGGATGGATATTCTTACAATTTAGAGCATTCTTTCAATTTAGAGTATACTGGATTAATTTTGACTTCTTTTTTTTTTTTTTTTTAACTTTTCCCCTCTTTAATTCTGAAATGCATTAAGGAACTAAAAAATTCTTTGAACTAGGAATAAAAGTTGGAACCTGATTCCCAAGATGTGACCAAGGGCAACTGCCCTCTGCCTCCTTCTCCAAGTGGCACAGGAGCACTATATAGAGTTTTCATGATCTAATCCACAACCAACAGAAACCAGCTTGACGCTACTAAAGTTAATGGAAATGTTGCTTTGTAGCAGCATTACCGACCTGGGCCTCCAGTCATGAGCATTTATTGTAGGTTTATTGGCCAGCAAATGGAGCCTGAGGATCCTTTTTCTTCCTGAATGTGTGGGCTGCTTTGTATTTTAGAAAGTTATTGGGGCATTAGGCTTAATTGAATGTACAACTTAATTACTGGGAGCCTCTCAGACCAGAGCACGTGCTGTGCCCTTGCAGTTTGATGCATCTGCAACCACACAACTTTGCAGGGATGCTGCTACTCAGGGATAAGTGCTGTTTCCTCCTGAGACAGGCAATTCTTGCACCTCCTTCCATCCTCTCCCAGGAAATCTGCTCTTTGGACATCTGAGTTACGACTCTCTGGGTGGGATGTTCTTGTTTTTCCTACTGATATTCATATTTCTCATGCAGAACATATGCCAAATTATACCAGATCACCTCAGCCAAGATATTTACCAAGAAGGAAATAAGAGTAGCTGCAGCTGAGTTTGTATTTGGCACAGAGAAATTACAAAATCTCCTTAAAAAATCTTTTTCCTGTATAATGTGGATACCTACCTATGCAACAGGAAAGTGCTAGTGCATCTAAAAATCCCCTCCTGGACTTGCTGAATTGGAAAAAGGAAGTCATAATTTTTCGTCTCAGAAATATAATGAGAAAGATGTCAGTATATTCTGTTCTTTGAGAACAGGAGAGGAACATGGAAAAAAAGAAAGGGAACGGAAAACTTGACACATATAAAATACATCTGTAGATTGCACAGTTACGCAGATCATCCATAAAGTCACACGATCCAATTGCAACTGCATTTATTAAGGCATATTTCCTACTGTGTCTTCAAACCTGATTCAGTTCTTTCACCGGGATGACAGGCATCAGTGGAGCAATGGAGGCTCAGCCTTAACGCAGGGAACCAGTGCCCTCTTACACACGCAGAAGACATTTAAGACACTGCTAGAGCCCAGCTTAACATTTTCAGATGTATTTTTCCTGTTGTGTTTTCTGCTTCCCCCCTCTCTCCTCCACACATCCTGCACTGCCAGTGATCTTTCCAGTCACAAGAAAATATGACATCCGAGCCAGGAAAACATGGTGTCTGCATTAATTTATTCCCCTCTCTGCGTGGGAATTAAGATGAGCTGAAGTGTTTCCAACAGCCTCTCTCCCTCCTTTTCTTGTGTTCCCCCCTCCTCCTTATTTCTTCCAGAGGGTGAATTCACAGAAACAGCTCAGAAAAGCAAAGGCTGAAAGGTTCCCAGAGCTGAACCTGTTACTGCCAGGAGACTGTATTCACCTGAACAGAAACCATAACACTGATATATGGTGTCAGCAATAAATATATTAAGAACAAAAAAGAGTGTTGAAGAAAAAGGTTTAACACGGCTTGAATTTTTTTTTTTGCCATCTGTCCACTGTGATAAGGTCATGTCCCTTAGAGACGGTTGGCTCCACGTCACAGAGTCTGTGATTAACATTAAATGAACAGTTTCAGACTGTGGTGGCTGCACGCTTGTGATTGTGGGGATGTAAGGTTGTTAAAGTAAACTCTGTGTTCAGTGGGTCAATGAAGCTAAAAGCCTAAACTCAGTCCTAATTAGACAAATAGTTTTTGTGTCCTAAATATTATAACAGACATGCAATTAAAAATATGTTCTCCCCAGAGAACATTATTATATTTTATTATTATATTATAGTTATATTTTTTTATCCCATCATTGTTGAAAACATTCCTGTCACTGTTGATATTTTACTTATCACAAGCAAAATCAAAAAATCATTCTTTGGAATTAAAATAATGGAAAAATTTTTTTAACCTTCAATAAATCCTGACCTGAATTCTAAACAAATGAAATAACCAATTCTTTCATAATTTCACCTTATTGTTTTTTAATTTAAATAAATTTCTAGGTTCCTTGACAGAGTTTAAGTATGTATTAATTATAATAATTTAAGCTGAAGTTGCTAAGTCACCAGAAGTACTGCGATGCAATGCCTTTTTGTGAGGAGATAATATTTAGGAGCAGTAAGCATCAAAAATGCTTTTCTTTTTGAGCAACTGAATAAATGTATGTACATATATTCCATTGCATGAGAATTATGTTGGGGTTTGGTGCTTATGCTTGCATCTTGATTTTTCACTGTACAGTTCTCTCTACCCTACAAGATATATCTTAAAGCCAGTGGCAGGTAGACTTTCATCTTCCTTGTCAAGATACATCCATTCTTAAGAAACCCTCTCCCTCTTGGTAATTAATGTCTTACCTAATAAAGGCCAGTAAAGTTACAAAATTTTGTACCTTTGCCCATGATCATAATAGAAATAATCTTGGGAACTTTAGGAAAACACAACTTTGCTCTTCTCTGTACCCAAATGTACCATAAAGGGAGATTTATCTGGATGTTAATGATGTCTATTATGTGCTTTAAGAAAGGGACCAGAGAAAGCAAGCTGTTCATTCAATGAGACATTATCACTACTGGCATTATGACACCTTCAGTAAAAAATACCAGCAGCATCACTTTAAAATCTTCTCTAAAATCATCAAGTTTCTGTCAGCAGTTAGCAGGAGAAAGCCGTAGACATTCATCTTGCAAGACCTTGCTGGCACTCCTGATTTCCTCTGAAAGGTTTTAATTGAGGTCATCAAGTACCATGAAATTTAGCATAAATACAGTTTAGAAGAATTCAACTCTGTCTAAGAATTACTCAGTTAGCAGAACTGACTGGGGCCCTTTTGGCCCTGCCAGACCTTTGCTTCACACAGGGTTCCAGAAAAGTTGGAGACAATAATGTTGCTCTGTAATTGATGGCAAACTCTGCTTCATCCTACATCTGCTCACCAATTAAATGTGACTCCTACACTCCTGAGGAAGGTCTGCAACCCTTGGGCCTGTGAGTCTGACCTTTCTCTATTCTCTGCCACTACCTCTGCAGCTTCAGATTAACTCATGAACTTCATACTGTCCCAATTTCCTCAGGAATAATCCACCTTCACTTGTCCATCCATATCATACACTGATCCTTGAGCAAATATCACTCATGGCATAAATTTTCAGTATTTAGAACAAGCAGGTAGCGATGACACATAGGAGTGTTGGGGATCGGACAGAGACAAGCACTGTTCACAGGGACTGTTCCTTCTGAACTGTGAAAGGTAGAGCAATGTCCTCTGCTTGAAGGACTTCAAAGTGAATAAAACATGAACAGGAGACAACCACACTTAGGGTTGCAGCTTTGGATGCCTTGTTTCCAGGTGAAGTGCTTGCCTGGAAAAGCTCAAAACCTCTTACAAGTTGTGTTTTTCAAGTCAACATCTGGACCCCGAAGCTGGTTGAGTTGTGAGCCAGATCACAGAACCATAGAATACC
>JAWWMA010000100.1:66208135-66230130 GCA_035041425.1 Mionectes olivaceus | reverse complement strand
ACTGGAGGTGGTGCTGGAGAGGCTCCATGGTGGGTGGGAGCCACTGTCCTGGCCTGTTTGAAAATATCCCCCTGCTCACTGCAGTGTCAGGGGGAGGTTTTCGGATCTCCATCTGTCTGCAGACTTAAGTTTAAAAATTTCAGATGCCTTTGCTCTTCTCTGCACCCGGGTATCACAGAATCATAAAACACCTTGAGCTGGAAGGGGCCCACAGGGATCATCCAGTCCAGCTCCTGGCCTTGCACAGGACACCCCACCAATCCCACCATGTACTGAGAGCGGTGCCACAGCTCTTCTGGAACTCTGACAGGACTGGGGCCATGCCCTGGGGAGCCTGTTCTAGTCCACCAAGCCGCAGGTGAAAAACTTTTTCTTAACATTTGACCTAGACATAGATGATAACATAAAATACACAGACAATTCTTCAAGGAAGATTTATTTCTTTATTCTAAAACTGGAACTTTCTTCACTGAACTGGAAATGCTAATAAAATATTCCCCAAATCATAAACTACTCCAAAGCATCATGGTAAACTATAATATTCCAACAATCTAGCAGCAAATCCTCAATATAGCAAGTCATAAAATTCATTATACCTGCAAATGACTGTGGGAGGGATTCGTAATTCCCTGGGCTGGGAAGGGAAAGGGGGGAGGGTTTTTCTCTGAAGCTGAGAAATTCTCAACTGCAATAAATTATCTTGTGCAACAAAAAAACCCAACCTTTATTAGTATATGGGATATTGATAGAGACAAGACTATAACCAGAACTTTGAAGAATAAATTGAGAAACAAGTGTTTCAACTCAGTTTTTAGTATTCTATTTGGGCATCATCATGACTTCACAGAATGACCAGCTGGAAGAAACTTCAAACCTAACCCAGTCTTTTGAATTTTTAAGGTGTTGTGATTCATAAAACCACTGAATAGTTTGGGTTGGAAGGGACCTTAAGGATCATCCAGTTCCCACTTCACTGCCATGGGCACGGACACCTTCTACCAAACCAGGTTGCTCCAAGCCCTGTCTAAGCTGGCCTGAAAACTGCCACGGATTAGGTATCTACAGTTTCTCTGGGTTGTTCCAGTGCCTCAGAAGCAACTCACTCCACAGCAGAATTAAAAAGGTCATTAACTTCTCTGAACTGGGGATCTGAAACCAGCGGAGAAAGACTGAAACTGCATTTTGTGCATCACAGCTAAGTAGAAACATCACGGAACACCTCGTGTTCTCATATTGCTAATTACAGAAGTCACAGGCTGGAGAGGGGTGCTGAAGTATTGCAGCAATGTACTTTATTTTATTTCAAAAATATAAGTTTCTTATAATCTCATTCCATGTTGATATCACGTTGTATGTATTTTGCCACTGCCTTCCCCTCTCTTTTACTGAAAACCACATCCTAAATCACGTTTGTCCCATTTCAGACCCGCTGCTTCACTGAGCAGTCACTTCACAGCAAGTCCTAATATTGTGCGACACAAATAACTACCTGTATCCTGACCTGTGGCTGAGACTATCCACTGGTTTACAGTTCTGAACCCAACTCTTCTGCAGAGAAAGGTGAATTTTATTAAAAATTAAGAAGATCTTCTTGGCCCATGAGTAACCCTCACAATGGTGTGGAAATCAGGAGCTGCCTGTCAAGATAAACCAGGCTATGAATCTTTCCACAAAGCATAACTCTTGTTTAGACTTGTAACTAGTCTAGACTTCAATAGTTTTCTAACATCTTGGGAAGGAATATTACCACAACTTTCCTTTGCTGAATACAGTTATTAAAATTCATGAGGCACATATCACCTGTTGTGTTAAGCCTAATTTAAATTTTCACAGGCTTTTTAAATTTTGAAACTACAATGATTATAGTATTTGACCAGGTCTTATTTTATTTCTTGAAGACTCATAGTCCAATCTCTCAAATTTACCATGCAACTGAACACAAAAACTCTTGCAAATGATGAAAACCCACGTGAATTCCAGATAAATGATTTCTGGCCAGCTGGCACAGAAGACTCTCGGTTCAGCTAGAATCAAAGGACCTGCTAAACTGGGTGAATCTATGGGGGTCAAGCGTTGGGAAGTCGCAGAGTTTTGATGCTCCCACTTAACCAAGTCAAAAAAGATGCTGTCACACTCCTTGCTCCCTGGTACAAACATGTCTTGGCACGAGCATGGTAACAGCGAGAAACCTCAGAGCAGGAGGGCTTGTTGCCAGTGTTAGGAACAGCATTAAACCAAGGTGCCAACACAAGGCTCTGCTCCAGAAGTCCCTCTCTGGGGGTAACTCTTCCTTCTTTTCTCTGTAGTGTAGTGATTTACTAGCCAGTCTAGTCAGCACCCTACATGAGGCAGCAGGGAGGGGAGACAGAGCCAAGACCTCACCTTTCTGCTTCACACACTGTGGAGGAGCGTGAGGGTGCTGTGACAGGTCTCCTCTCTCTTTCATGGGCAGAAAATCTGTGTTACACCCCAGGCCTTGGAGGATGATTCACTCCCATGAGTTTCTGATGCTCATGGAGGCTGGTTAGAGAAATTTCCTCTCCCGTCATTACATTTTTCAGAGGATACTGCCCTGGCACAGTTATTCACATGCAGATGCCCCTGAATGCACAAGTACCACTTTTCAATCATAAATCCACTTTGTGTTGTAGCTATCCTCTACCAAACTTCTCTGGACCATTGTAATACATGTTTTGAGAATGGCTTTATTTTCAGCTGTCTTTATACACTTTTCATTTGAGAACAAAAAAATGCTCAAAATCTGGCTCTTACATTTTTTCACACTAAGGTTTTAGAAAATTGTTTTGTTTATTTCTTCCAGGGAACAAAGTGAAAATATACTTTTACATGCAAAAAAGACAGAAGAGACCTGACTTCTATCACCAGCTAATGAGGACACCTTTAAAGATCTGATATCAAATTAACAGAAAATGAAAATTTTATTTTTTTTTTTAAATTTAAAAATACTTTCTTATATTGAATTGAAGTAAATTTTTTTCTCACAACAGTTTGTCTTTCAATACTTCCAAGTTAAATTCCTCATCCTCTTTTGCTAATGATAAAGGAGAATTTATTGTCAGAAAACCTGGTTGAAAACATCTTCAAAACCTCTTATTCACAAAACTATAAAAGCTTTGGCAAAAGAAGAATAAAAATATGCATGTGTATTTTTTCATATGCATATATTTGTATTTAAGTATGTATATAAGTATTTATATGTATACTGGATGTCTTTAAAATGGGGGATCTCTGCCAGGGTTTATCTCACACTCTTTCCAGTGATATCAGACATATAGAATTAACTAACACTTATCTTCCGTGCAGTCTTACCAAAAAAAAAAAAAAAAATCTCAGTTTATCAAAGTAACTCCCCCTCCATTCCCGAGTACAGCAGATTCTGAATTTGGGGCCTGGGAATGTGCAGGAGTAGGTACAGCTCTGGTGTGAGTGTTTCTGTTGTATACCAGGTCTGAAAGAATTAAAAAATCCAGGAGCCATAAAAGAAGTTTATTTACCCAAATCCAAAAACTCAGAGGAGACTACAGCCTTCCCCCGGAATAAATAACAAATTTATATTAAATTGCCATCTATCTGCAAGATGGCAATAAATGGAATGGGAACACACTATTGCACACCACAATAAAAATAAATACTATTCAATATGCAATATATCAGAAGAGATAATTACATATACCCACAGGGCAAGCAGGATTTAGCAAAAAGACTATTTGATACTATTCACAGCACTGTTTGGTGGGCTCTGTGAAATATCCATAAATCCTCTGTTTTCCTGGCAGATGGAAATAAAGCCAAAGTGATGCATCAGTTAACCTCAAAATAAGTCCACTGATATTCAGTAAAAATGTGAGATAACGACCCCAAATTCTATATTCACCAGGGAAATTCAGTGTGCTCTGTGCTTAGCTTTCAATGCTTAGTTATGTAGTCTTCCTTATGCTATCTACAGCCATTGTTAGTCTGACATGATGAATTGCCTCCTCAGGTCTCAGCAAGGATAATTATTCTCTGAGCAGCTCACACCACCGCCCTCGCCGCACACAGAGAGAATGCAAAAGTCAGGAGAGTCTGGCAAATTACAAAAAGCGGAGGGGGGTAGGGAAGGGAAGACAGAAAGGCAAAAAGAAAAACAAGAATGTCAGACTGGTTCAGCTCAACACGTAACTGAAGTTCAAGGGAGCAGATAAGCCCAGGGGGTTTGGGACGAGATGAGCTTTAAGGTCCCTTCCAATGCAGACCATTCTATGATTCTGTGAGTCCTATGAGCTCTTCCCTAGAGCGCCCAAGGTGTAAGTGTTGGTTTGTTGTCCCCTTCCTGAGAAGATGAGGACACCTTCCCACTGGCAGGACTCAGACCTGTTGCACCAGCAGGTAGGGATCTCCCATCCTCCAAAACCGACACATGCGGGGAAGGCAGAGGTTTGCATCTGTAGGAACGAGGCCTAGGGACATGAGATGTACTGCACATGGGGAGGGGATTTCCTAAAGATGTACAATGAGATGTGTGGTGATGGCACTTCTGTGGGCATGCTGTCATGCTGACGGAGGGGTAAGTTATCAGGAAGAGGTCAGATGACATTTACTACTGCAATAAGCCAGGTGGAAGAGGAAGTGTTACCAAGGAGTCACGTTTCTGTCCCATCTTTGCACAAGACCCACAGCCTTTCTAATCTCTCTCTTTACAACTTTCAATATCCCTCACACATAATGTGGTTGCCCCCCCACACACACTTTATGATGGTAGTAACAAGATATTTGACTACAGTCTCACCTCCACTTCTCCCTGTAAGTATGAATTTGACATTTTAAATCCTTCATGGCAGAAGCTGAGAACACGACCACCTTACAGACCATTTGACAGGCTTGCTTCTCGCTCCTCCCCAAAGCAGGGATGACATTTTGGTAACATTTGCATCTCTGACAGTATCAGGGTATACCTGAGAACACTTTTACATAGCACTATGCACTTATATTTTTCAGGTCTAGAGAATTTATCATCAGGAATCCAACAAGAACCTATAACATTTTGCTTCAATAAGCTACACAATTTGTGAATCTGTGTTCAAGAAAGCTCCTATTGAACTTCACCAGTCAAAATGGTAAGTTGTGTTATTTGAGAATCTGTGGTCATGAATGTGACCAGACTAACAGTGTAACACATGCTACTGGTACACCTGGGGTCTCACTGAACATAAAATATAAATAAAGTGCTGAATTGGTTCTAATCAGAAATTAAGCCCAGGCTGCACCCGGACCCTCTAATCTCTGAGGAGCAACTGTAAAGCAAAGGTGCTTGTTTTGTGTCAAATTTCTATACTCTTAACACAACAACATCTCAGCAGGGCACACTGTAGTTGTGATAAAAAGGGTAGGTCACACTTGCTGTGCACCTTGATATAGGTGAAACGTGTTCCCTTCCTCAAGCTGAACAGTGCTGGTGTGCACAGCATGGAGGAGATGAACTTGAAGCCTGGCTGAGAAAAAGAATGAAAAGGAGAAAAGCCAGCAAGGGCAGGGAGAGATAACACCATTGTTATTGATTTTTTGTGTGAAAACTGCTCAGATATTGTGATAGGACAGTAATGCAAAAAAAAAAAAAAACAACTTACAGATGAACAGGCAGATACATTAAAACAGATTGATTTTTCACTTTTATTTTCCTTTAGTGTATCAGTGGGCTTTAAGGGCTCAAAAAATACCTAGAAACTCTCCAGTTATGCAGCTTCTGAATTTCTGAGGACTGGTATGTACCAAGTATCCCCCTTCACCTCGCCCATCATTAATAACAGTACTACAGTTCACTGAGGACCTCTGACACTGGAATTGGCCCCATTTACAAAATACCATTTTATCACTGATAAGAAGCTCAGCCTAAGAACTTATATAAACATGATATGGCCAAGAAAAAGCATGGAAGTAATGATAGATTTTATCTCCTTTTTTGGGGATGAGGAGGCATAGAAAGGCTAAGTGATTTTTTAAGTCTGTAGAAGAATTGAGATCCAAACACATCAGTATCTTCCTCTGCACCAGCAGGGTTCATGCCGTGTGCTAACTGGAAGGGATAGAGATATGAACTGAGAGGGATGAACACACCAGACATCTGGAAGGCACAGGGCTTGGCTTTTGAAAGGATTATGTTGATTTCTTTTGTTACTTTGCCATACTGAGAGAGAGTTGGCTCCCTGGAACCTCTGAGAGTTTTGAAGCCAAGAGGGTTATAAACCTGCTCCTTCCTGAAGGTTAAATGGAAAAATGGGATTCAGTCAGTAAGAAGTTATCAGCTGAAATCTTGCTTTGCAGAGTAAATGGTTTGCAGACATATTTCTTTAGAAACCTACATGAATGCCTGCTCTTCAAAATGTTTTATGCAAAAACCAAACACCTGTCCCTTCTCACTCCTCCACTCACCACCTTCTCACAATCAATATTGCAGGAATTTTTTGGATTTTCCTTTGTATTTTTGTTCATTTACTTCATTTTTTGACAATTCTCCGTTCTCTGTACCTACAAAGCAGCTGCATCGTAATTGCTTGGAATAAATATGATGCAAGCTCTGCTGTTTTTCTGCATGCAAAAAGAAACTGAAGCATATACAACACATCTAAAATGGCTAATTATTTGTAAGGAGCAGCAAAAGATAATGATGCCAAAGTAATAGCTGGTCATTGCCCTGGCCTACACATTTATGCTATCAGAAAAATTGATAGCAGCAATTTTGGCAGAACCAAGTCTCCAATAACTGTCTTTTAAAGTGCATAAGTACAACAGGATTAAATACCTGCACTTTGCACACTATAGTATATAAAGTACATAGAACAGAGTGAGTACCATAGAACATACACAAAATATTCAAGGAGATAACATTAACTTACCTATTTATGTTCTTCAGGCTATTTTTTTTGTTGTTTAATTGGGGTGCTTATTGTTGTTTTCATTTGTTTATTCCCACTGAAACATATTCTCCATTTCTTTTCAGGTCTAAGAGCCTTCCAGTCTTTGTGTTGTCTACAAGAGATTTGGCTGCTCAGAGGTCTATTAATCTAAGAATTGTTTTGATCTCCTTTCCTTATTTTACTCCCAACACTTCCCTTACTCTCTTTTTACATCCACTACAGAAAATACCTTTGTCATAGGCCACAGGAAAATGTGATGATAAGCATTTGATTATTGACTTCTCTCTAGCAATAATGCATTTAGTGTGAAGTGTTTATTAGAAGGAAATGAAAGATCTAGGCTTTTTGGGGAATGGTAGCCAGCTTTCAAGATTAACTGACAAGAAAATATATTGTACACTACTAATGGGAGATGTGTCCCATATTGCTGCTATCGAAGCTGCCACAAAAAATAATGAAATATTCTACAAAACATGTCTACAAGGTAATTTATACAGAACCAACACTTGTCATACTGTTGGAAGTGAGTGACCTATGCTGTTCTGTTGTGCTCCACAACCTCATTACTTATAGTGGCTGTGGGGAGCAATACGGACAGGTGTCCTGGGACTCTGTGATGGAGAGGAAAAGGATCATAAAGCCAGACTCATGCTGACTGCTGTCTAAGGCTATTACAGGGCACATTTTTAAAGTTCTAGTGGAAGTTCCTATTGTCATAGTTAACACATAACCCCTATTTCAAATGCTGCCCCCAGCCAGGGTGCTGGGGAATGACCTGTGTCACATCTCACAAGCTAATCAGCTCCCTGCCTGCAGTGAGGCGGGGGGTAAAGCCAGAGCCATTTACACTCATGGGATTTCATGGTGTATCACTCCCCTTCCTCTTCTAGCTGTGAACTGAATGGCTACAGCCATGCCCCTCTTTAGACTATATCTTTATTTCAATAACAATACTAGCCTAAAAAGGGCTCGCTCCAGCAGAACATCTGAGGTAAAGGACCCTGTCTCTTTCACAGAAGAATTTTCACACTCTTTTTTCCCCTCTCTATTTTACGTTGAATGGTAAAAGAGGGATATGATAAGCTGAGGACAGGGATGGACATCCTGTCTGTATGACAGGTACTATGTCTCTTCACAAGGGCCTGTCTATAGCACCAGCTATCACCAACAGTCAACATGTGAGTACTAATCAGGAGGTTTCTAAATCTAATTCCAGCTTTTCCAATTACTCATCCTTTATTTATCCCTCCAGACCTTGTGCTCATCATCTTGAAAAGCGTGTTGGTTACCAGTGCCTTAAGATCAAGGAGAAGGAAACACAGAAATTCTACTAGGAAGAAAACTCTGATGATATGGAAATAAAATCAAGTCCGAACCACCTTTGATTTATTGTTAAAGAATTACAGGACTAAATGTAGAGATTATGGAAACACTTGTGAGAATGTACTTGACTGAAGAATTGCCATAAATGAAACCCTCTCTTCCTTCTCTTAGCACTTTGGCAAACAACTTGAAAAAGAAAAATGCAATACTGATCAAAGTACATGTGTAACTAATTACCTGATTTTCCATCCTTCCTCCCCTCTGTGCAGGCATTAATGATGAACAGGAAATATGGGAGTGAGAGAAGATCAAAAGAACATTACCTGTATGTGCATGAATCTCTTATAACCCCCCCTTTCCTCCCAAGACTACACTTCTCATCTCTTTTCTGATTTTAGATGCTATTTCACATCTGTTATTCTTTTTTGTCTGTATTTGGTTTGACAGGACTGCACTGCACATATTGGGGATGTGAACCAGTGATTATTTCAGTGTGACACATTCACTTGATTTTAGCTATCCAAGCTTGCAAAATTTGACCACTGAGTCTAAATTTGATTCAAAATGAGGACTAAGTTTTCTGTTAGATTGCAAATCAAGACCTCTATCTCAGTTTGAATCTGGCAGCCTAGTGAGCTTCGGGGGTATTGGAATGACTTTCTGATCCTGGCGTGGGTTTTTTTCTTTGCTTTGTGCAAGCAGCAGAACTCTCATGAGAATATCCATCTTTATGACAATATTTTCTATCTTTCCTGGAATGCTGTGAAAGAATGACTTTTCTTGTGGGATTTCAGCTACATTCAAGCTGTAATCAACAACAATCCACTTTTCCATGAAAACCCCTCAGAAAACATACACCGGGGAAAAGAATGTTGTGAATATTCCTTATGTTATGATAGAAATCACAGAAAAGCTCTAACACTGCCCAACATCAGTATGTGCTCACCCAGTTTATATTTTATTTTTTATTGGTATTTTTACTTCAGTGTCCTCATGGTAGATCAGACAGTCTTTCAGGCAGCATATTAGGCACAGACCACAAACCAAGGACAATTCAGATAAACATTTAAAACACTTGCTCAGTCTGCAAGAGCCTGTAACTCCCCTTTTCTATACACACAGAACCAAGTTACCTACACATTTTTTCAATCCGTACAAGATCTTTTACAAAATCTCGCTAATGCTGCCACTGCTTTGCGGATTTAGCTTTTACAAGCACACATTCGTGCTTTGGTTGCTGCACAGCACCTCTTTGTTTATGTTATTCCCAGCACAATTGCTCTAATACATTTGTTTTAGCCACTGAGCTTCCCTGTAACAGAAGACCCTGGTTGGGTTGCCTCTATTAAGTAAGAATAACTGTTGATGAAATTACATCCTAAAGGCCTCTTTCATTAGTTTCTTTTGAACTTCTGAATGCTTTCCCAGGGACTTGATTGCTTTTAGACTGGCACTTCCTAACAAGGCTTTTGATGTAAACTTTCTTGCCACTGTTACTATGACAATAGTGCAATGCTGCACCAGCATTAATTGGAATTTTGATTATTTCCTTGTCTCAGAACACTCCATGTTTTAATAACTGGTTCAACTGTGCTTCAGATCTGTGCTGCAAGGCAAAGCTGAAATCTTTATTTCCAGTAAATTTTGAATAACAGAGCTGCTGAAGAGGAAGAAATGGAAGATGGAAGTGACATCACAACAGCAACACACCAAATATTTCTCAGTATTATTTGTGTGATTCATGAAAATTAGTCATTTTATAGAAAAGATGCACATTTTCTTCTGTGGTAGGAAATTATTATATAATCTCCCCTGTTCTTCTACACCAACTAATTTTCTTTCAGATGGCAGAACAGATGAAAAAAACATAAATGTAAATTACCCAGAAGAGAGTGGAATATGTTCATGTTTGACCTGGAGTGGACAGGAGGAACTTTGTAAAGGCCCCAGTTACTACCACTGCCAACCATTAGCATATCTCGTCCCTCAGAATTTGAAGGTGCAGCATATAAGTAGGCAAGCCATAAATGTTTGATGAGAAACATTTAACTTTTCCTGTCCCAGCTTTGTATCAAATCCAATTAGACACTGTCAAGAGACAGAAATTAACTGTACCACAAAATTATTTAATCTTATTCAGTGTTTTCTGCCATCAAAATTAATCTCCAGTGTTAAATTTCAATAATTCATTGAATTATGACTATAGGTGTGTGTGCATCTATATATACACACTGAAACCAACATGGATGTCTTATAAGCCAAATCCTATAACTTCTTAAGTTGTGTATATTGCATAGCCTTTTTCATTTCCTTCTACATTTTTTCATTTATCTTTCTAGATTTCAGGCAATATTCTGTTACAAAGTTCTTTTTCCTGGAAAGGGAATGCAGCAGGACCAGAAAGAAGTGATTTCCCCTCAGAGGCTTCCAGCGAAATTGTTCAGGCTGTTCATTTGTTTGTTTGTGAAGGTAACAGTTGCAGAAGTTCCCAGAAAAAGTCTTAAACTTTTGAGATTTTTCATCCCTGATGAAGAGAACAGGTTGTCAGGGGCAGAGACTGATGAGGTATATAGCCTGTTTGTCCTATTCAACTCACCTTGCACTACAATAAAATCCTGGTCCTTGGAAGCTTCTTCTCAGAGGCATAAAAACAATTACCTACATTCTCCAGCAACAAAACCTATAGTCACTAATATTTTCAATATTTTTTCATCCACAACTAAAAAGCTCTTAGTAGTCTAGTCCCCAGAACTTACTGATGTCAGCATGACTAATAAAACAAATCACAATATACACGTATAATGTTATAAAATCTTTTAGCCCCAAAGCAAAATCGAAGTGCATGGGATTTTATGTGTTTTTTTTGGCTTGGTTTGGTTTAGGTTTTTTGTGAGTTTTTTGTCTGTGTTTTTGTTGGCGGTGGTTTTGAGGTTTTGTGTGGTTTTTTTCTTGGTACTGCAAAGCACATTCCCATATTATTGCTACCATGTAGGGATGCATATCTTCAGGAAATCGATGGGAACTGTCTCGAGCAGTTTGATCAATGACTGCCCCCGCCCATTTCAGGCTGGACATTCGTCTCCTGTTGTTCGTCAGACAGTTTACAGATTAATAATGAAGCATAAAACCAAGTTAGTGGTAACATATGAGCGGGGGAGATGCAAAGCTGAGCATCTCACATTAAAGGCACTCTACACCAGCAATCCATCAGACTGGTTTGCACTGCAACATTTCTATAGTTTCTTGTGTCTCCTCACAAACACCCACAAATAAAGAAATACAGATTGTTCTTGGGAATTCCTCTATTTTACTTATGAAAATGAAACCAGTGGCCTTTTAAAGTGCAAATGCAATTGGCTTGATTCTCCCATCAATCAGACAAAGTAAATCAGAAGGCATTATATTGAATCAAGTATCTATGATGATTTACACTGGTTAATAAAAGTAATTATTCTGCGTCAAATCCAAGAGAGCTTTTATTTTTTTTTTTCTATTTTAATTTTTGAGGCTTTTTCCAAGATCCAGGATCAATAATACTACTGGGAAGAAGGTGGATTATTCAGGGTGGTAAGGTAAATAGCTTGCTAGCACCACCTGCATCAGTTCTATGAATTTGATATGACCTCAGGTGGAACAATAAATTTAAGATTTACCCTGTGGACTCTCAGGCCATTCTAGCTAGTTGGCCACCTATTTTGCTGTATTCATTGATTATGAATAATTTCAATGTCTTTTCTTCCTCCATTGAATCCTTAAAGGAATATCTAGAAACTGTAAGAGTAGACCAATTTCTTTTTCTCCTTGAAATAAAGATAGAGAGAAGCAACCAATCTGTGACTCCTTAACTTCTATATTATCTTTGTGTTCACACATCAGCTGTTCGTTTTGCCTATCAAATTTACAAGTTTTTCGAGCAAGGTCACGTGCATCAAGCCTTGCTCTAAAGCAGCTGACACCCAATAGCTGAACAGCAGAAGACAGTAAAGACAAGAATAAACTTTTAAAAAATGCAGCATTTCACCTCCAGTATCAAAATTAGAAATGGGAAAATACAGAGGATCACTAACAAATACCATTTATTTTAAAAAGTTTTTCAGAAGACTTACTCATTCTTTTTTATATACATAATTTGTATGAAGACTTTAGAAAAAAAGAAAAAAGGTCAGTGCAGTGGTATATGAGAATAAAAGAGTTAGAGATGGACATTTTTGCATATTCCATCATCTGCTAATACTGCAGTTTTGCTGAATATATAATGGTTGTCAGAGTAAGGATATTTCAGGTTACAGTGTAAAATTAACAGGGAGAGATTTCCAGCTATCTCCAACTAGACTATTCTAAATTATTTGTAAATACTTTACTCTTATTTCCATGAGATTTCCTAAAATCTATGGTTTTTTGACAAGTAGGAGCAGGTAAAAAAAGACAACAGACATTTCCTTTTAAAAAACATTCACATCTGCTTGAATGAATTTGCTGTGCATTTTCATCTTTCTGGCAGAGCTAACAAGCTGCAGTAAGAATTCACAAGTGAATCAGACTTTGTTAAACATATGCAAACAACCAGGCAAAGCAGGCATCAAGAATGCTTGCGATATTTGGCTTGCTGTAGAAGTAGCTGTGGAAGTAGCCAGAACAAACCACAGCCGCCCACCCAACAAAGACTTAATCCACTCAAAACAGTGAATTAATACCTCTTAAAAGACTGAAATGCAAATTGTGATTATTTAGGGGATTACATACGGATTTTCGTTCACTGTTTATGCTGGCCTCCCTATTTAAATAATGCAGGATTGAATATCATCAGCAAAATTGGCAAATACAGAGATAATAATTGCAAAGAAGCTTTTTTTTTCACAAGATTAGTTGCCTTATATGACCTCTGTTGGAGATTCACCACCCATCGGTTGGACTTGATGACCTTAGATGTCTTTTCAAATCCAAATTGTTCTACCTTCTCACTGTTTTCATTGATCTTTTGGATTCTCACTGCAACCCCACAATATTCAATAACAACTCACCTCAGTGTCTTGGATTGCCTGGTAGATAAAATGCTGTCAAACTGCATGATTGCTTCCTATATGAACTGATTTTTCCATAAAGGTTTAGTAACCACTGCTAAATAAAAATCAAAATTATTCTATGAGGCTTTCAGAAAATACAAGTAATAAGTGCAAAGATGAAGGAGGTGTTTTGGTGTTTGGGTTTTTTTTTTCACATGACCTTTGCAGCTTCTCCTTATGGTAGAAATTCAGGTCATTTCTCCAGGCTAGAAAACCTAAGCTTCCTTCATTGTTGCTCGTGTGACTTACTCTTCAGACCTTTCATTAGCTTTGTTGTCCTTCTCTGTTCACACGTAGCACTCCCTGACAATTCAGTCCTGATTTGTTTTGAATTTCACTTGTTGCCATACAAAAGTCTGTGCTGTCTCTATATTGGGACTGGGTTGAGAACTTCAAGCTTGAAAAAAAACCAACCAAACAAGAAAATAAAGATGTAGAAATAACCCCGAATGCTCTGTTCCAAAAGGGAGAAAGGAAAAATATCCCAAGCTGAATGGGGAAAGGAGATGGAAAGTTCTCAACCTGTTATGGAGTACTTAGTCATAGAACAGTTGACTGACTAACTAACTCTCTCTTTTGTGAATATTAAACAATTTCATTTTGTCATTTTCATTAGATGTCTTGAATTAGTGGTGGTGTATCCTCTAATGGATGTTGTAAATGGCTCCAGACTGATTAGTGATTACTGAGCAGTTACAGACGAGTGAAGACAGCTGAGAGCTGTGTCTTTCCAGAGCGTGATGCTCAAGCCATTCTTCACACTGGTTTTGGGGTGATTTTGTAGCACAAAGACATCACTTTTGCTGTTGCTTAACTGCAACAATGTTTAAACAACCATTGTCGAAATCAAATGCAACTGAAAACAAACAACTCTCAGTTTTAAACCTTTGAAATGGTGATATATAAATCAAGGTGTTTTGGTTTTTCTTGTCAGGCACGTGTCACCATGTGAGGTTAAAAAAAAAAAAGAAATAAAATAATAATAATTAAATAGCTAATTAAGAGTGACAATTTTGCAGTTATACAAGTTGGTATGAATATGCCAAAGCCAGCAGAATGTATTTCCTACCTTGGGTACGTTTAGCACAAAAGATGCTATGATAAAGAGAAGTTCTGGATCCCTGAACGTTAATAATTCCGTAAAATATCGTGGAAAAGAATTGTGAGAATTCTGTTTTCTGTCATTTGGACTTACAGACAAAAGAGAAGAAATTAATCTTCTTGGTGTTTTATCCTTTCTTTTAACTGAATTAAATAAAAATGTAACCCCATCTTACTGTAGCCAAGTCTGTGACCCCCCAGATAAGTCCCACCATACTCTCTATATATTAATATCTTTTCCTATTTTGCTCATAGGTATCCTCTGTAATATTTATGCTGAGCACTGATGAGGCACAGTTCAAAGAGACTAATGGAATATGAAGGAAATAGCTGCCTTTTGAGCCTAACCTTAGTTAAATGAAAGATATAAGAGTCACCAGTAAGAGAAGATAGTACAAACCATCCAGAAAAAATTTAAAGACAGTCAAAGCTTTACTTTCCTGTCAGGTGAATCACTGTTAGTGCTCTGCTTACCTGTCAGTATATCTGAAACGCAAGGTAAATACCTGAGGTGTCAGTACGCTGTCAGGAGAAGATTCCACTGAATCATGGAGTCACAATTCCAGTATTTGCCAGCTGTTGATGTTGGTCTCTGTGGACATCTGGTTTAGAAAATGAGTCTAAACATAGTGTTCCTCTTCCCCCAGATTTAATTGGTGGAAAAGAAAACAAACTTTTTCACACCTTTCTCCCTCATTTTTGGTTTATTGGTCTCATAAAGGATGAGTTATTATGGAAGTAGTTCTGAAAGACACTGACTTCTCCAGATTGGTACTTCTTCATATATTTATTTTTTCCAGTCATTATTATTTTGCTTGATTTACACAGTTTGAAATGTAAATCACTCGCTGCGTTGTGATAGGATAGGAAAATCTTTCCATATTGCTCCCTGGAAACTCAAATAAATGGTAGAGATTACCTGTAGGAGGCAATCATGGTTTTTCTTTTATCTATTACCATGCTTTACACTGTATCAACCTATAGATTATTGCAACTACTTACTAAGGTAGATAATAAGTTTGACTCTAATAGTACCTGACTTACATTACATGTCATGAATTGGTTTCTATTATCTGATGCTTTTTATTTAAGGAGGACATAAAGGAGAAGAGACGTCTAACTATAAGAGTTTCCTGTGTATATTGTACTACATACTGGGTTTTTTCTCTCATGGTTTCTTGATGGAAAAAAACCACCAAATGTTTTCATGGAAATGTAATCAAACTTTTCAACACTGAATAAGAGCTAAATAATTCAAAATGTGTTTGGAACTTCTTACCAGTGTCTATTCTGACACCATTTCTGGACTTTTTTTTAACAAAAATACAGCTGAGTTTGGTTAACAGAGTTTCTCAATTCACCATAATTTATCGAGGACCAATAAATTTGATTCTGTTCTTGATTATCTGTCTGAAAATGCTAGCTTAAATTTAGCCTTGTTTAAATAACACTAAATCAATGGGAGATCAATGTTGAATATAGCACTGCCTCTTGGAGAGACTTTGATCAATGGAGCATTTGGTGGGTTTTATCTGATTGAGACTTGGTCTGAGACCAGACAATTACAGGAAAATAGCTCCTTGAAAGTTAATATATTTTCCTTTTCCTTTACTATGTGCTCTGACTACAGTACAAGGGACTTATAATAAATGCTGTATGACATATGTTATAAAATCCTTGCACAATACACAGTTGCTGTTCATTTCCATTTCCAGGGCCCACACCAGTATATCTGTATCTGTGAGGAGGAGAGAATCTGGGAATGTTAGTGCTTACCCCGTCACTACTTTTTGCCATATCTCTTACCTAGGGGATCTCTGTCAGCTATTGCTTTGTGGGCCCCAAAATTTAGCTTACAAAACCACCAATCTGTAATTCTAAAAAAATTACTTTCACAGATGACTGAATATGGCCTGATAAGCTACATATTCTGTAAAATCAGCTCTGTCCCTGGAGATTTGCAGATATATTGATCTCCCTCTAAGCTCATGTCACTACAGGGCCACTTTACAGGTACAGGCAAAGGAAGACAGGTCTGTCAGAGACCAGGGCTTTGTGGGCAAGGAGTTGGGGAAGGGTCTAGAGGATAAGCCCCATGAGCAGTGTTGGAGGGAGCTGGGATTGTTTAACATGGATAAAAGGAGGCTCAACAGGGACTTTACTGCTCTCTGCAACTCCCTGACAGGAGGCTGTAGCCAGGTAGGGGTCAGGCTGTGCTCCAGGCAACCAGTGAAAGGACAAGAGAACATAACCTTGAGCTGCTCCAGGTTCAGGTTGGATATCAGGAGGAATTTCTTCATAGAGAAGGATGGTTAAACATTGGAATGGACTGTCCAGTGGAGTCACCACCCCTGGAAGTGTTCAAGAAATCACTGGATGAGGCACTCAGTGCTCTGGTCTCGCTGACAAGGTGGTGATAAGTTAAAAGTTGGACTTGATGATCTCGGTGGTCTTTCCAAACCTTAGTGATTCAGTGGTACAGTAGTTCCAGAAAGCTTCTTCTTCCCTGGAGATTTTCACTTTCATGGTTCATGTAAAGATAAGCACCCAATCTACAATCACTGCACTGCACAGTACAAGGATGTGTCACTTGATACAAAGCTTTTATTCAAACCATGTCTTTTTAAATTTTTTTCTTTTACACACTGTATCCCCTGTGCTCCTAATCCCTTGTGTGGCTGCATTTAAGACACAGCTAATTACAATTTATGGTAGGAATTTTACAAGTATTTCTTCAGGCCAGTCTGTAGTTACTCAAACTTCAGATTAGCCAGTACTCAGAACAAGTGTTGTGTCCCATTGGACCACAGAAGGTCCAGTGCTATTCCATCTCAACGACTGTAGTGTTAAATTATAGTGTAAACACTTCTCTTAATTTCTGTGTGCCCACTTTTAGATAGTTTAAGGACATTTGCTGCATAAAATAATAGTTAAAAAGTAAAAGTCCCAAAAGGAAAAGTCTGGAAGCTGGTCTTCTAAGAATAGATTTCCTGGTTTAATTGACAGCAGGAAAATTTAAGGTCCTCTAATTAAGCTTCATCCTTCAAGTCTTGCTCAGCCCAAAAGTTAACACAGACTTCTTTATTTGCAAATATCAATACAGGGTCTACACATAACCCTTGGAGCCCACAGTGTACTGCACTGCCCTAAAATGCTCCACTTTCCTGTACTGACTATCTGTTTTATCCCAGTGCCACCACCAGTTGGCAGGTAATTTTCCTGTGGAAGACCTTTCCTCCCAGTTAAGTGCTATTGTGATAATATTCAACCCCAGTATTGTAGTTAAAGGAAATTTAAAGGAATAGGAACTTCCCAAGGGTGTCCCAACCCAGCCAGATACAGGCGTGCAAGGTGGGATAAATCACATTTGGAGGTTTTTTCATCTCTTTACCAATTAGAAATTAGACTACACAGCAGGATTTTGTGTGCATAAAGCTTTGTGGGATAAATCTTACTCTAAACATTTGGCTTATGTGACAAGCAACTCCAGTAACAATAACTATGAGGTTTTCTGAGATAGAGGTACACTGGAAACAAGATATTGCTGCTCACTGTATTATGGGGAAAGGAAGAGAGAAACATGATCAGATTTAACTTCACATACAATGAATTCATAGAAGCAAAGGAAGAGGAATCAAACTCTCATAGGCAAGATTAAGGAAGAAAGACATAGCTTGAATCTCCAGGATGTGTTCCAGACAAAGTGTAACACTACTGATCAAACAAGTCTTGTATCTGGCCATGGGTATTTAGAATAAATCCCCAAATGTCATCATTTCCACCTTGGAGAATAACCTAGTTGGGGATACAGCAGAAGGCATTATCTGTGGATTTAATTTTGCTCCTGCATCAGGACCTTCTGAAAAATGTGCTTCTAATATCCCTCCAAGTCATTGTAGATCACCAAAGGAGAAAAAAAGAAAAAGAAGATACTTCAAATGAAGAAACAGGACAGGTTGTAGCAAAAAATAGCAACGAATTCTCCTCTACACAAAGGAGAAAAATTATTTAATCTTCATGAAATTCTTTGTGGGAAAATACCTAACATTACCAATAGTGAGTAAATGCCAACCCCAGCCTTGTCCCAGTTTTACCCATAGAATACCTGGATGACAAACCACATACATGGGAACAATATAAGGCAGTATTTCCTTTCCTATGACTATTTTCAGGCACAGTGTGTTCCACTTTCAATATTTTTAGAAATTTCCAAAACTTTATGGTAAGCATAAAAAATCTCAGTCCCCAACTATCTCTGGTATTTGTCTTCAACTCAGACTTAATGCTGAAAGACTATTCAGCACAGGTTAAGTCACGAATTTAGTTTACATTTTAAACAACTCCGTTCATTTTGCTTTATTTTTTTGGGTTTGACATTTGTTCAGATGAAAGCCAGAGATGTCTGATATGTATTATTTATTCCGACTTTTTTAATTAAATAGGGAAATTTTTTAAAAAAGGTAGAATAGTATTTCTTGTTGTACACTCTCCCATTTAAATCAATTTCAAATTTTGTTTTCAACTCTTATCTGTTTTGCAATACGATTGATACATTTTTCTCCCATGTCTTCATACCTGTTGTCTTTAAAGGTACTGTCACTCAGTCCTTAGCCACCCCTCTCTGCCTATTTGGCTCCTGATTCCAGGCTTTTTGCCAATCTTTTGGGGTTTTTGCATCCTTCTGTGTTATTGATTGTTTCAGATCAGTGAATCCTCTATTGCCTGCTACCCAGAAAACAATTAACATTGCAAAAAGGTACTTCACTGAACCAACTTAAGCCAATACCAGAAGCAACAGATACCCACATCCAAAATGAGATGCCTAATTCTCAAGCAGTCTCTATTCCTTCTACTGCCTCTAGAATAGAAAGAAATCGGCATCTCCAGGGAGTGATTCCTGTGGTAAAAGGAACCAAATACAATGAACACAACTTAAACAAGCCCAAAGGTAGACAAAAAGTTAATTGGAGTGGGAGTCATCAGATTGGATTATGGTTTGATCATGTCACTTGAAAAGAAAAGCTGGACACAAATTCTAGCGACAAAAAGTAAAAAAAGTTTCTCTGCCTCATCTGTTTGAATAGTAGATTATGGATACAGAGATATATAGAACCTACTTTCTGTTTATTGTTTAGAAAAATGTTTATGTGAAGCTCAGTTTAGGCAATTAGGCATACCAAATGTATTTTTATAACACATGAAACTGGTCTAGTTGCAGAGATGGAGTTGGTGACTCCTTTTAAAGTTTTCATAGACTTATCACTAATTTTGTAGGAGAAATTAGCCACAGAAGTTGGCAGAGACATGAAACAAAACAAAATTAAACAGTAATGAAACCCTTACTTAAAGTTTAAGTATTCATATATATCTCTCTCTATATATGTACATAGTTACAACATAAAAGGTTATATATAAGTCTGCTTAGGTTTGAAATGCGGGTTCTGTGATTAATTATTCATGTTATTTCACTCTTTATTTTAGTTGCAATTTATCTAAAATGGAAATTATACATATAAATTGTCCTGAAATCCCATGTAGGCCCTAATTTTTTTGTTCCATTTCCTTAACTTTCCTCTTCTCCACAGATATTGTTTATTCACCAGCTGGAATACAGCTGAATTCCTTAAGAGGGAACTCTCCCCCAAAGCTTACCTAGTTGTTAGTCATCTTTGAAGCTGATTATAACTTTGGCACGTTCTATCAAGGTCAGAGCACAATTCTTGCTTGGCTCCAACTCAAGAGCAAATGATGAATATGTCTGAGGAAAATAAGGATTAGTCTCAAATTACTATTGCATACAATGAATGCTGCTTCCAGACAGCATCATTAGTTCGCACAAGGAGTGGGAAAGATGTATCTGACAAACAAACACATTTATCTGCCTCAGTTATAAGAGTACCTTTCCTTTTTTTAATTAGTGTAAGACCTCCACCTTTCCAGTTCATCAGGGTGCACTGTGATAACAGCAGGTAGATTCAAGGGTTTTGTCCTTTCTCACACTAAAGATTATAATTCATAATGATTTTGCATTTGATTTACAAAGACTGTGAAAGTCCAACTGAGTATTGACTGTACCAAGACAGTTTTATGCTGCCAAGGTGTTCACACTTGCTCATATGCCAACATTTTCATTGGTAATATTATTTATATGAAACTTTTTTCCAGTTTTCACTTTTCTAGTCCTTCTCATTTCTCCTCCAGACAAAAGGAAAGAGTAATTAGTAATTTTAGTGAATAATTATAAAGTTCTAAACCTTGTAACACTAGCATTTTGGAAATGTTGGAAATGCCCTATTCTACCACAAGAATATTTCTCAAGATACTAAAGGAGGTGATACACTACACACACAGTGAAAATCATTGCATGTCATGCATTTTGCTGCAGAAATCCATTCATTAAAATGTCTTGGTTTAGATATAAGATTTAATAGAATTTCTCCATAAATCACAGCTTCATTATCTTTTCCCTGTTAGTGTCTTATGTGCTTCACTGTGAGTTAGAAGAGGGTAAATACTAAGGAATGATGTGACAATTCCAGGATAACACACCAAGTTTTTTATCAGTGTTTTGAAGAAGTCTACTTTGACGGTATGACAAAGAAACCACTTTTGTTTCATTCACAACAGAGAAAATGCAAAACTTACATAATATATAGTCTTTAGATGCTGATAAGCAACATCATGAAAAGTGTGAGGACAAAAATAAAAAAAAGTGAGATTAATTGTATTATTCTGAAATAGCTGCAAAGCAGTCAAATCCTCACAGTTGGGTCTTGTTGTCACTGAGTTACCAGTATTTTGGCCTAAGTACTGAAGGTTTTTATATTAACCACTAGTACTTCCTCATATAGTCAGGTAGCAAAGACAAATCACTGTCTTCCTGTCAAGTATGTTGGGAAAAAAAAAGGATTAAGAGCTATAGTTTAAATGATAAGATTGAGATAGTCTTGCAAATGCAAACATTTGCTGGCAGAACGACAGATATAAAGCAAACAGTACATAATCTCCATCTGATTTAAGAGATTTTACATGTTGTAGAAGTGAAGAACTCCATTCTTTATCATGCAATGATTCAATAATTTCTGCTTTGTTTTTTCTTCTTAATAGACTTGTTTAACACTGTAGTATTTGCTACCCTAGCCTCAAAACCACAAAGTTTTAGGCAAACTTTCTTCAGCTTTGATTCAGAGATGTCTGACAATATTTCTCTTGGAATTATGATTTTGAATAGGAACAAAACACAAACATGAGATGAAAACTTCATGCTTAATTTTCATCTTGATTACAATTTCAGTGTTCAACAGTTTTTGGTTGCTATTCTGAATGATGGGAGAAGGACAAATTGAACCAAAATGAATGCTCATATGCCACTGAAGATACAAAATATACAACGTATTTGATATGAATTCCTATGGAAATATGAAACTCTAATTAATTTATTAGGAAAGCAATATGCCCCTCTTATTTCTCATACTGTCATTGGAGAAGAGTAATTCCTTTTGGAGTGTCATTAGTAAGCAAAGTCCTGTATTAAAAAAAAAAAAACCAACAAAAAACAAAACAAAACTAAAAAAAAAAAAAAAAAAAAAAAAAA